>JAPYYR010000146.1:0-75696 GCA_030523065.1 Aphidius colemani | reverse complement strand
AAAAATGACTGCAAAAGTTTATCAAGCTGATCATGAACTAGAGACTCGAGTAAAGAAAGGTAAATTGTTTTTTCTTAAGTAAATTGACAATTATTATTATAAAAATTAACTATTTATTTTATACCTTGTATGTAAAACAAATAGCAACAGAAAGAATATCAGAAAATATGCATATTGTTGCGAATGAGCCATCATTAGCATTCTACAGATTACAAGAACACGTTAGAAAAGCACTACCACCAATGGTTGAAAAACGTGTTGAAGTATTAGAATTAAAAAAACAATTACAAGGCCATTGTTATGATGTTGAATATGCTGTAAGTGCTATAAAAACAATGCAAGATGCTGATAAAAGTTTTAGCAATACAATTGAATTAATTAAAAATTCAATACATCTAAAACAACAACTTAAATTTGAAGAACAACGTAGAAATAAAAAAGATGGTCAAAGAGATTCAATGTATAAAAGACTATCAGCTCATATACCAACACTTGACCATTTGCCTGATGATATATCTGATGTTGTACGTGAAACAGCAAATAGAGTTGAATCAATGATGAATCATGCTAGGCATTCCAATGAATTACAAAGATCTAATACAACACAAAATTAATTCACTACTCAATCATTTTTATTTTCAAAACAAGTCTGTTTAACTAACAAATTGTATTATTAATTATATAAAAAACATTTATAGTTTATTTTATATTATTTAAATTAAATTTACAAAAATATATATCTTAATGTTGATTAATAATTAATTATGTTTTGTTATTGTTTCAATTTTTTACTGTTAAATACCACGTAAATATTACCATTTATTTAATACTTACGTTACTGGTAGATTACCAGTAACTTATCGGTAATATTAACCGAAAAATTACTGGAAATTTATTCAACAAAAATACTTTTATTAATTACAGACAGATGTCGTTAATTGTTCGTTCAGTATCCATTGGTCATCAGTAGAATGATTTTTTTTTCCTTGTATGTTGTTTTACATTGTTTTACATTTAAGTTGCTGTGAAAGTTTATTTAATTTAATCGTGACTGACATGTTAAATTATAATTTAACATTGTTTTATTTATCTTAATTAATTATTAATGTTCGTTTGTTATAATTATGTGTTAAATTATGTGATAATGATTTGACAATATTAATTTATTTATCGGTAAGTTGTCAAGTTCAATAATTTTATTCTATCAGGTTAGGTCTATGTATTTATAAATGGATTAAATTTACTTACACAAATCTAATTCGAAATTTAGATATCTTTTTTTTTTCATCGTTTTATGTTCCGCATTTAAACTTTCTAATGGTGATATGCAGTAGAATAACTATTAAATATTTAAACCTATTTTTTGATATTTTTTTTTATGTCATGATAGTTGATATTTTTAATTATTTATTTTTATAATTAAAAAATTTTTGGAATGACCTTCAGGTGTTGATTATTTAGAATTTTTTTTAAATATTATTATTATTTAAAGATCCTCTCTGAGGTAACACTTGACATATGTGATGTAATTGATTTCAACTTTGGTATCAATATTGTAGGGAAAAAAAAATTTCTCTAAATTAATTTTAAATCATATTAATATAACAAATTGAAAATAATATTTTCTTTAAAATCTAATGTATTTTATCGTTTAATATTTCTAAGTGAAATTTTTTTTTCTTATCTTTATTATACACTAAAATAAAAAATAAAAAAACTGATGCAACTGCTGTGCCAATTTGTAAGCTAATGATCTGTCAGTTTTTTTTTTTTTTTTGTATGATATTCAATTAGTAGTAATTATTTATTTATTTTTGCAATAATAATAGTGTATTTGATGAATATTTTCAGTTAATAATGTGACTTTTATGACAGTAATATATTTTTTATTTGAACAAGTGTTTAAAGTTACATTTGAAGGACAAATATTAAAATTACATCAACATGGTAATAATGCTTGTCCATGACAGTCAACGATAAAATCCCATAACTCATAAGTATAATTTGACATAAAGAGGTCATTGTCATAGACAATTTAATCATTAACGTATAGAAACAGTAAATTTTTTATTAAATATTGCAATTATTTTACTATATTTTTATATATTTTTTGCTCTTATGAGTAATTGTCATTTGATGTTTTATTATTTCTATTTTTTTATTTTTTAGTATGATGAAACATCTATGTAACAACAATGTTGCACTCAACATAACGTGTTATTAAAATATATTTATTACACTCATGGCTGGATAAATCATTTAAAAAGGAATTTCATTGCATTTGATTTAACAAATGAGTTTAATAATTTCAAGAAATTATTTATTATAAAAACAGAAAAATATCATTAAATTATCTTGAATTACTTTGAAATTATTTTAGTGATTATATTCTAGTTATTTTTAAATAAATTCACAAGTCATTAAAATCTAAAATTATCATGACACAATGTAATTTATCTAAATAATTAAAAATTGTATAATTTTAATTATAAAAATATATTTCAGAATATGCTAGTTATTATTTGATAAAATCATTTTGTTTTTTTTTTTATAAATTATTGTTATTTTTATTCTCTTTTTAAACAATAGTTAATTGTTTACTTTCCGGTATTTAAATTCAACCTTCAGCTTTGCTTTTCCATAGATTTTCTTTTTTCTTTTTTCAATTTTTACTATTTATTTTTCCAGTCTTATGTTTATCTTTTATCATTGATTTTTTATTTATATTGTATGCGCTCAAAGAAAATCACTGGAATCTGTACAAACTATTTATTATTTTATTATTATTAATTATTACTTTTTATATATTTGACTTATCATTATTTATTCTATGAGTATTCAAAGCGCGTTTCGTTGAGGGAAACCGAGTGAACGTCATTAAGTTGCGTGCAATTTTATTCAATTTGAAATTCTTTGTACAACTCTTTTTTTTTTTGTGTTTCTTTTATCACAAAAAAAATATCAGAGTCTAGTTTATTATTATTCAACAAACATGCTTTTTTTAAAAAATCATTTATAAGATTGCTGTTTAAAATTACTAAAATAATTTGATTAAATCTCTATGTATTTTCGTGATGATATCGTATTTGATTGACAAAAAGTATTGTGGAATTTATGGATAAAAATAATATTTATAAATTAATTAAAAAAACAAAATTTTTATTTATTTATAAAATTCAATTTAACGTATAATGTTGATGGAATATTTTATTATATAATACATTTATTAATTTAATTATTTTTTTAAAGATATCAAATTAATTTCTTTATTTTATCATATCATACAAAAATAATAAATATTTAAAATATTTTGACGTCTTATGGTTATCGAAGAACGTGCTGTCTGCATTTTTTAAAGATGCAACGAACGTTGTTGTTACCTCATTACTGTTGAAAGTTCAAAAATGCCATTTGATTAAGTATCAACACTCAAATATAAATATATTATTTTCTTCATTCTATTAACTAATAAATTATTAATAATCATTAAATGATATATTGTCATTTTTAAATACATAAAATATAATAAATTAATATTTAATTATTTTTTTCACGTTCCAATAGACCTTGTACACTTGATAAAATAATAATGTGTGAGATTAGGTACTTAACAAACAAAAGAATAATTAAATTATCATTATTTATTAATTTTTTTATGATTAAATTTATTTTAGTTTTATTGGGGTTCTTTTTTTATATTTTATTTTGCTAAAAAATAGTTATTTTTTAATGGGAAGCTTTTCAGTTTGAAGGATTATCAAGTAGTTCTCAATGAACTTAAAACTCTTTTGGAATTTAAATTAATAATGCTAATTAAATGCGGTTTAATTTTTGGTAGACGAGTTGGCGGCACGTGGCAATGCACTGTCATTTCGAAATAACAATAATTTTTGTTTTAAATATATAAATTATTAATTTATTTATCACATGAATTTTGGTTTTATAATTTATCTGATATTAAATCTTCATCTGAATCAAGAAGTGAATAATCTTACATAACAATTTCTGTTCGTTTGTTATTCATGCATTTTTTGAAATTATCTAATTTTGGCATTGTGAAAATAAACCAAAAGAAGATAAACATTATATGAAAATTAAAAATATGTATTTCATATTTTCATTGGTACAAGTTAACAGTTTACTTTATTGGTAATTTATTATTTATGATTTTATCGTGGTTAACAAATTGCAACAGGTATTCGTCTCCATTCACATACAACATATTGAAGAAACTTTCGCTGACCTTTTTTAAAAATTTTGCAACCTTTTTTTATATTTTTATGTATTTTTTTTTCCTGTCTTTTCGTGATCTGTCCTTCATAAAATTTTTTTTGTTAATTTTAGATGATACTGAATTGCACCTGCTTATTTTTTTAACACACAAATTATACAATAATGAATTTAATTTGCAAAATATAAATATTTATTTTGTGTTAATTTTATATTTTATCAATTATTTTTTCAATTTAGTTTTTAATTTTTTTTTACGAGGATGATGATGACACACCTTTAACGCGTGGATTTCAATCTTGCAAGATTTTTCTCACAATTTTCAATGAAAAAATAAAATTACAGAATAAATTTTGTGTAATTGATTTCATTTTTTCGTTATGCACATATCTTAGCACATTTTTTTCGTTAATTTTTCATTCTAATTATCTGAAAAAAAAAATTAAATGATAAAACCCCATATGAATTAAAACGAAAATATACAGTTTTAAAAAAAGCGGGAGTAACCACACGAGCAAAGTCATTTCATTTAGTTGGTTTAGTTGGTTAACGGGTATTCTCGTTGTCAGTCGATTTCTGTTCACTTACTAACAAGCACACGTTTTACCAGTCTAAAATCGCGTCTAGTATGTGCCACTAATTTATCAATAAATATTTATAAAATCAAGTGTATCAAAACAATAATTTCATTCAAAATATAAATGTAAATTTTTTTTTTTTTTTTTTTTTTTTGTTTTAAAAAATATAATTATATTTAATTAATTTTAAATGATTAAATATTATTTGAACATAAATGCACTTGAATATATGTATATTTATATATAAATCATATAAAAATTGACCGCATTTTAATATATTTTAAATCGACCTTCGTGCAAGAGTGAAAGCCAGAAGTAATAAGAGCGAATGGGATACTTTTGGGTGCAATTTCGAATAAGAGGTATGTACACACAGATGCACTCATTTTTAAATTGAAAAAAAAAAACAAGTACATTATTATATTAGTGTAAATTGCATTCAAAAATGCAATAATAAAAAATATCTACTCGAAACACATGTGCATAAACAGCGACTGTATGAAATGTAAATTTGGAAAAAAATTTTTTTTTAATTTTCACAATTATAAACACGTGTGTGTTATTATTTTATTTAAGAGTCAAATATAATTTAGTAAACTAATAATGAGCGTATTGAGGTATTATTTTGTATTATTTATTTTTTGTAATAATAAAGACAACGAAATTAAATGTGTTTAGTGCTTCCGGAAGACACACAATCATTTTATCACGTATTTAAAAAATTTATTCATAAATATCATCATCATCAACTGGTTGTATTCGCTGATACCTTTATATATATATATTGAAAATATTTAAAATATATTTACGTTTATTGGCTGTCAAGTATGCAGTGTGATGAAAGTAAATTATACAACTCTCTAGCTGATCTCGAAAGAGAAAGGTAAAAATATAATCATCAAGATTTTAATGTGAAAACTCTCGGTTAAGGTTGCAATCATTTAAGCACTATGTTTATATGTCTGAGTAATTTTTATACACGTGCGATTCATATGAATCTTTTTTTTTTTACATAAATATTGAAAAAAAAAAAATTTTTAATATTTTTTTTTCTCCTTTTTTTTTAAACTGTTACTTTTTATAATCCACGCATGATTTGATCTCTTTCAATTTGTTCCTGACACACTTTGTTTAACTGCTTCGTTGCGTAGAAAATAAATAATTACTGAATAATAATAAAAAAAAAATTCATTTAATCAGTGCGTGTGTTGTGCATTTATGCAGTTTTACGGATGGGTGAAATAAAAAAAAAATTACTCCAATTAAAATTGATAATTTTACTCTCGAGTAATTTGCTGAGGTCATTGGTATTGATCATTCAGGTGCTGAGATAATGCTAGTTTAGTCTCAGTGAAAAGTCGACGACCTTGACAGACATTGGTACCTACTATAATAATAATAATTGATGCTTCATTTTATCATAAACTAACAACTTGTCAGAGTGGAATGAACATCCAAGCTCATTCCACTTGAAATTTCATAAATTATTTATTTAAAAAACGAGAAAAAAAATATATATTTTTATCATTTTTTTTTTTTATTATTTACTTATTCTATATTTATTTAAAATTTAAATTATACCGTGAAAATCTTTTATATTTATTTAAAAAATATCATTTCTTTTATATTTTTTCAAGTGGCAAATTTTTATTTTTTTTATTTTTTTTTTTTCTGTCAAATAATAAAATATCATCATTTAAATTTTTATTTAATTTTTTAAATATACAATATTATATATTTACTAATTAATTATCATTATCACTAAGTTTTTTTTTTTTTTTTTGAGACTCGTAAGTCTGAATAAATTAAATTTGATTGCTAATAATATCTCAAGGTAGTTTTCTATAATTAACATAAAACTTTAAATGACTTTAGGTATATATGAAAAAAAATAATTAAAAAAAAAACAAAATTGCATTAAATTTATAATCTATTATTTGCAATTTTAATAAATATATTATTAAATAACTGTGATTATCGCATAACTGGTATATATGTGATTAGGCAATTCATGTGCAATATTTATTGAAAAAATGAGAATAAAAATAAAGAATAACTCGTTCAAGTGTTATTACATTGAACTTCAAATAATTCTTAACAACTTTTACTTTTTTAAGTTCATTAGTATATATTTATTGTTATTTAAAAATATAATTGATAATTAATAAATACATGATTGTTTTATGTTACAGATATTTAAATAATAATTAAAAAAAAATTAAATAAATTTAAAAAAAATGCTTGCCAAAGTGTTTGAAGTATATGGTGGTTTGTGTGCTGGTCATCCATTGGAAATCATTGTTGCATTATTTACACTGACAGCATGTATGATTAATTTAGAAAATGGAAATTCTAGTAATCGTGAAGGAAGGCTTTCAGGCACTTCATCTCATTGTTGGAATGGAAAATGTAGTCCCGACGTAAGTGCAATAATATTTAAAACTTATTATTTACTTTTTTTGTATACAAAAATTTCATTTATTTATTTATTTATTATGCAGGAACAACAAAATGCTGTGGTTATTATTGTAATGACAATATTTCGATGTGTAGCAATCCTCACTAGTTATCAACAATTTAGAAATTTAAAAAAACTTGGCTCCAAGTATATTCTTGGTAAGAAAATAAAAAAAGAAAATACATGTTTCATAATCATATGTTAATTGTTGAATGGCTTAAACACTCATTTCACGACAAATTGATGGAAAAAAAAAAGCAAATAAATAAGCAAAAGAAAAATAATAATAATAAATTATTAAAAAAATATTATTATCTTTAAAAATACAAAATAAATAATGAATTGAGGGAAAAAAAATCATGATAAAACCGGATCTTGTGTGTATGGAGGTATCACGTGAAAGCCTTCTGGTATACACTCTCAGTGAAAGTTTTAATGGAAAGTAATAGCAAGACGGTTTGTGTTGATAGTTTGCAAACATGATTACCGAATTATATATATATTTTTTTACATTCCCACTAACATATCATCGTTTAATCAACTTGAACTCTTTAACATTATTAATTACAACGTTATTAACACCAGACAACAAGATAATAATTTAATTAAGAAACGAATATCATAATTAATTTGAATGACCTCTTTTAATAGATATTGTTTATCTTTTTAGGTATCGCTGGACTTTTTACAGTATGTGCAAGTGTTGTATTTACAACAAGTGTTGTCAATTTGAGCCAAAGTGATATGGCTGATTTTACGTAAGTTGAACAGATATTTATACTGGAATTTTTTTAAATCTCAAAAAGAAATTAAAAGTAATTTTTTCTTAAACTTTAAATTACTTAAAGTTGAAATAAATGACAGAAGTATTTTCTTAATCAATTTATAATTTGTATGATTTTTTATTTCAGAAATACACTATTTTTCTTTTTATTATTAATTGATCTAAACAAAGCTGGTGCATTGGCACAATTAGCTGTAAGATCAACAAGTCAAGAAGAAGTTAAAGCAAATATTGCTCGTGGTATGTCACTTTTGGCTCCATCAATAACCCTGAATACACTTGTTGAGACATTATTAATTAGCATTGGATCATTATCAGGTGTAAAAAGACTTGAAATGCTTTGTAGTTTTGCATGTCTTGGTGTTGTTGTTAACTACTTTGTATTTATAACATTTTATCCAGCTTGTTTATCACTTATACTTGAGGTAATATTTATAAACTATTTAATTATTAATTATTAATTATTTATAATTATTTTATATTTTATATTTTATATTTTATTAATATAGTTTTCACGAGGAAGTAATGGAATGAAAAATATCAGTGCTGATAGAATACTCATGTTACCCTCGTTAAACGAAGAAGATCAGAAGCCAAATCCTGTTGTTGAACGTGTCAAAATGATTATGATTGCTGGCCTATTTGTTGTACATGCTCACAGGTAAATAAAAAAATATAATAACAACTTGGTCATTCTTACTTCATAATATCTGTGTGCTCATTTTTTCTTTTTTTTTTTTTTCATATTTCTATATATATTTTTTCAATTACTTCGTGACGATTGATTACTTAATAATGAGGTATTTTTCTTAGTTATGATGATTTAGCCTTGATCTTTGAGTCAAGAGAAAGAACATCAAAGTAAAAGAAATAATAATCTAAAAGAGAAAAAAAAAAGTTGATAAATAATTATTTTAATTGAAGTTCTCATTGCCAATGGTTGTATTGATTTTGCTGAATCATATCTCTTCTTACTTTCTAATAAAAAAAATAAACATAGTTTTTAGTTTCTTTGACTATTATTTGCATTATTTTTATTCCAAGAAAAATGGCTTTTTTTATTTTTGCATAGCATTCGATTGATCGCAATATACACGGAAAGACCCTGACGTGTTATATTTTATTTTTTTTCTTTTTGGATCTTATCAATAATCTGACCTTTCAACATTTTGATTTTTTTTTTTACAAATTTTTCTCTTCTTTATTGTTAAAATAAAAATATATATATATATATATTCTTTGTCATTTTAAGAGGTCAGGTTTACTACGTAATAGATCATTGATAAATTGTTTATATTAATAGTGTTGCTTTTATTTTTTAAAAATATTCTTACGTCATTTGCATTTTACTATTATTGAATGGGATTTTCTAGTATTTCCTTATTAGTTATTCAGTATATCCAAAAATATATTTAACAAATAAATATAGCGAGTTTAGTGAATGAAAGGATAATAATAAAAACTTGTTTTTCTTTTTTTTATTTTAAAAAAGATGAGATGATTATATCGAAATATGATAAATAAAGTAACCAAAAATAGAAATTTATTACAAAGCCATTGTTGGTGAAAGTCATTGTTATTTTTTTTTCAAATTGTAGAGGTAGGAAATTCAGTTTGTCAAAGACAGCACACGTATATCGACATGTTTTTGCTACTTGAATTTAAAGTATATAATAATTTATTTATTTATCATACAAGCCAAAATATATAAATTTTTTATTTTTAAAAACTATAAATATTTGACAAGATAAAAGTGTTTTTTTTTTTTTTTTTTCCAGTCGATGGCCATTTAAGCATGGTAGTGGTGATGATCCAGCAGAAGGTACACCTTCACCAATGAATTCCCATATAATTATAAATAATCATAATAAATCAAAAATACCAGAAGATTTTCATGAACATTTGATGAACTGGTTATCAGTTAGTGCTGACAATATTGTTATATTAATATTGTTAATAGCACTTGCATTAAAATTTATATTTATTGAAGACGAAACTGAAATTGTACAACAGTTAAACTTTGAAGAACAAGAAGAATCAGCTGATATACAATTATCTGATGATAATCAAAATGATACTATGAATTCATTAGATGTATCAATACGTCAAAGATATGGTTCAAATTTTCCAAATATTCATACACCTGTATTTCCATTATCTGGTATGGGTGATAATTATGTTGAAATTGGCAGTGAATCACATGTTGAAGTTCAAGATCAAGAAGTACAAACTGATGCTAAAAGTTTTCGTGTTGATCAATATATAATTGATGAATTATCTGTTGAAATAAAAGAACCAAGAAGCATTGATGAATGTTTGGCAGTTTATAAATCAGAGGTAATTTTTTTCTTAATTTTAATAAATTTTCTAATGAATTTGTTTTATTTATTTATTTATTTATTTATTTGTTTATTTATTCTAGTTGGGTGCTAGTGAATTAACAGACATTGAAGTTTTAGAATTAGTAAAAAATAAACATATACATGCATATCAATTAGAAAAAGCAGTAGGTGATATGGAACGCGGTGTTGGTATACGTCGTGAATTAGTACGTTCAGATGCAAATTTTACGGATGAATTAGATAGTTTACCATATAAAAATTATGATTATACAAAAGTACTTGGTTCATGTTGTGAAAATGTAATTGGCTATGTGCCAGTACCAGTTGGTATTATTGGACCATTACTTGTTGATGATGAATTAATACGTGTACCAATGGCAACAACTGAGGGTTGTCTTGTTGCATCAACAAATCGTGGTAGTAGAGCATTAATAAAATGTGGTGTTACAAGTCGTGTTGTTGCTGATGGTATGACACGTGGTCCAGTTGTTAGATTTCCAAATATTGTACGTGCTAGTGAGGCAATGTCATGGATGCAAGATACAATTAATTTTGATGAAATGAAAAGATATTTTGATGAAACAAGTAGATTTGCACGTTTAACTAAAATACATGTTAGAATTGCTGGTAGACATTTATTTATAAGATTTGTTGCTAAAACTGGTGATGCAATGGGAATGAATATGTTATCAAAAGGTACAGAAAAATCATTACAATATGTACAAAATTATTTTCAAGATATGGAAATATTATCTCTAAGTGGTAATTTTTGTACTGATAAAAAACCAGCAGCTGTTAATTGGATTGAGGGACGTGGTAAAAGTGTTGTTTGTGAAGCAATTGTACCATCTGATATTGTTACAAATGTATTAAAAACATCAGTACATGCACTTGTTGATGTTAATATTAGTAAAAATATGATTGGTTCAGCAGTTGCTGGTAGTGTTGGTGGATTTAATGCACATGCTGCAAATATTGTAACAGCAATATACATTGCAACTGGACAAGATCCAGCACAAAATGTTGGTAGTAGTAATTGTATGACATTAATGGAACCATGGGGTGTAGATGGTAAAGATTTATATGTTTCTTGTACAATGCCAAGTATTGAAATTGGTACAATTGGTGGTGGTACTGGTTTACCAGCACAAGGTGCGTGTCTTGCAATATTGGGTGTAAAAGGTGCACATAAAAGTTTACCTGGTGAAAATGCTAGTAAACTTGCTAGAATTGTTTGTGCAACTGTTCTTGCTGGTGAATTATCACTAATGGCTGCTTTAACTGCTGGTCATCTAGTCAAAAGTCATCTCAGACACAACAGGTAATTTAATTTAATTTATTTTTTTATTTTATTTTATATTACATCTTATGTTTTATTATTTTTTAGATCGTCCACAACTGTCAGTAATCCAGTCAGATCAATCAAAAGTGATGGTCCACATTTAACAGTGCCAAATACACTGCCATCACGAGGCTTATCATGCACAGATAATAAAAATCAATCTTAGCATTAATTGTTATTTTTTCAACAGAGATTTATGACTAAAAATTCTGTTTTTATTTTTTTTTTGTTCTGTTTTTAACGATGAGTAATAATTTTTAATGAGAACTTTGCGACTGCCTTGATAAAAAAAAAAAAAACAATTTGATCTTTGTGTGAGGGTTGTTGAATGTGACAATACAATTAATTTATAATACTATCGGTTTTTTTCTTTTTCTTTTAACTAAATAAGTTTGTACAGGTAAAAATTCAATTTAAAAAAAAAAAACATCACACAGTTATCGAAGAAAAAAAAAATTGTAATGATTAATAATTGTTTCAGTGCTGAATACTGGTTAGAAAAGTAAATAAAAATTGAAATAAAGGATTTAATTATCGCACAATATTTGATATATTGTTGGCAATATTTTCATTAAAATAGATCATTATTTAAAAACTAAATTAAACTTAAAAAAAAAAAGACGATATAATGCTATTTTTATTGTTATTTTTTTTTTAATATCAACGATATTAAAAATATAATTGTACATTATTATTTTAACTAAAAATATATAGGCTAGAGAGAAAGAGATGAATTTTTTTTTTTTTTTTAATATATGTCTTGCCACCGTTTAAAACAAATTTTAATTAATTCATTTTGTTTTTTATATAACTTATTTGTTATTTTATAATTTTAATTTTCAATGAATTATTTTTAATTTGTCAGATACGGTGACTGACTAGAAGTGAATGATTAAAATTTGTGTGTTTTATTAATTTTGTAATAACAAATTAATATTGTAGAAAAAAAAAATATATATTATACATATTAAAAAATAAATCCAATTTATTGTAACTAGTTAATTTTTGAAAATAAATTTAATGATAATAATTAGATAAAATAAATTATAATTTACAAAAACATTTTATAATTTATTAGTTTTTATTTATTGATATTTTTTGTGGAAAAATTAAACATCTATTAATATTATTGTATAAATAAAAGTAAAAAAATAATGCAATAAATGCTTGATGCAAAAAAAAAAAATTGATAAATTACAAATGAATGAAATTAATACCGAAATGATAATTATTTTACATCTTTTCATAAGTTTCCTCATAATCACATTCAACACAAGTATGAGTATAATCATCATTGTCTTCATTGTATGTATCAGGACCAAAACTGTGTACATGATTTGCTTTTTTAGTTTTATCATAAACTGAACTTCTAACTTGCATTCTAAGTTGTTTAACTTTTTTATTATAACGTTTTATTTTAGTTTCTTGACGTTTAATATCACGTCTTTCTTTTTCTTCAATTAACTTTTCTTCACTTTCCCAAACTTCTAAAGCTCTTTTTTCAATTTGTAAATGTAAATATAATTTCATTTCTCCCCAATGTGAATTGTGAGGATTTTTTCTAACAATATATTTTAATGGTGGTTCTCTTTTATCAAGATCATAATCTTTTAATAAATACTGATCTTTGGCTTCACTTTTTGTTATCAATGAATGTTTTTCATCTGGATCATGACAAGCATTACAAACAGGTAAGTTAAATGTTTCAAATAAATATGATTCATTAAATTCCTTTCCACATTCTTCACAACTTGGAAGATCAAACATCATCAACAATGGTTCATCTGGTATTTTAAGCTTAAATAAATAACAATTTATTATTATATTGTATGTCTTATTTCTATTTAATTAATTTCTAAATAATTACCATTTCTTTTTCCAATTCATCATCCTCTTCGATAAGAAAACCACCACCAGTATCAATGACTTTTTGTCCTTGTACCTTGATACTCTTGCCAGAAGTGCCATTCTTTTCACTTCTAGATTTTATCAAAATAAAAAATATACAACATATTAGTTATCAAAACAAAAAATCTATTAAATAAATAAATAAACAATTTACTCTTTGGCATAGGGATGAGCAACGAGTTTAGTTTTTCTCAAAAGTAAGGCTTTTTGACGATTTTTTTCAGCTCTTTCTTTTATCCAATTTGTTGATGTTTCATCAACATCTTGACTTTTACTTCCATCAGCTTCCCCTGATGACATTGTCTCTTTTAATATATTATCAGCAAAATGTATGTGATAAATTGCAATATCTTTTCACAATAATTTCACTATTTATTTAATATAATAATTATTAAAAAATATCATCACGCCATCTAGTTTTAAATTTATTCAAGGACGTTTATTTGGTGTTGTTTATTTTTTCATCATCCTTATTCAGGTTACCAAATACTGCCAAGAAAATAAACAAACAAAAATCTAATTAATAATGATGGCATCGAATGGCTGGAAGGTAAAATGAAATAAATAAATAATATTCTTAAAATATCAATTGTCAATTGACATTATTAATTAACTATACTTGAGACTTTTTTTTTTTTTTGGTGTCAAGTGTCAATAATTTACATACCAATTTTTTAGGTGATTCAACACCATGTACCAATGATTCGTTTCAGAAAGGGTGCAATAACTCGTGGTAATTATCAAAAATTATAACTACTAAACAGTAAATTTTAGGTATTAAAAATAAATAATCTTTTTTCTTTTATTTTTTTGTTAAATAACAGTATTTGAGGGTGCGACTACAGCGCGGTTGGCTGTACCAGGGCCGTCAACAAAATCATCAGCTGGTGGAGCAACAGGACCCGGTGTAATTGCTCTACCAACAATTGAAGATTTTCAATTACCATTACGTTATCAAAGAAGACAAATTGCTGATTACGAAATTGCCTACATCAACGTAAGACATTTATGTTTTTATCATCACTAATTATCAACTACTAAGTTAACATCAATTATTTTTTTTTCTTCAGCGTGGTGGTCCAGATTAATTCATACCCAAGTCATCAAATATTCATCACGAAAAAAAATATTTAGAAAACAATTTAATAAATTAAAAAATAAACTTAAGTTTCTGTAAAAAAAACGCAAACAAATAATTAATAAAATACTTGATTAATTATAAATAAAAAGTATTTATGTAAACTTGGAAGAAAATTTTTTATATTTATTATTTTTTATAGTTATGAAATAATGAGTATTTTTCTATTTTTATTTTTACTCTGACGTAATTTTATCTGGATGAAAATATATTTTAAAATAATTCTTTAAATCAGCTGATAATTATTTGTTAATTTTTTTATATTTTTATCAATTTTATTTACATAATTTTCTTGTAAAATTAAAAATACTTGTTCATATCAAAGCTATGACATGTTCAAGGGTTGGAATTATTTTGAGATATAAAAAAAAAACAGACAGATTGGGGCGAATAAAATTTAATATACGACCTTGTTCTATTGACAGAAATAGTCAGACGACAGTGAGCTGCTTCTGCTGGCCCACCTTGTTTATTTTTTAACAAAACACAAGGTTTTCATCTGTCCCTGGATGTGATTGTCAATCGAATATATACACAAAATAAAAAATTAATTATGGAACGTACACGAATTAACGAACGATTATCAAATGATAATGAAAAAAATAAATTACCACCTGAAAGTGAATTTGGAATTAAAAAAACAATACTTGTTTTGGCTGTTGTTGTTGGATGTTTTGCTATATTATGGCCAAAAATTTTTTATCCAATGTTAATTGGACCATCATCACATGCATCAACTGATAAATCTGGTAAGTTTTTAAAATTAAAATTGATAATTAATTTGACAATCAAAAATATATACATAAATTAATTGATATACAATGACAGTATGCTGTGATTTGATATTCGAGAATGATGTTAATACAGCTTATATACTACAAGAAATGTGTAAAAATATTATAAAACATCATCAAATTGATCCAAGAATTCGTGATGTTCTTAAAACAAATAAATTAACATTACAAAGTTCAAATTTTTGTCGTGATGAAATATTAGCTAGATGTGGTATTGATATGTCATCGTTTCTTGCTGATAAAGAAAGATTGGGGAAAAGTCATAAACAAGTACTTGAAGAAATACGTTCATTTAATAGTTCAATATGTTTAAAAAATCATTATGGTATATCATTATCAAAGCTAGGAATTCCACATCTTATAAGATATCATATTTTGATGCCACACAGTAAGACAATCTATCAAGTTTTATCATTTGTTAAATAGAAAAATTTGATTAACATTTTTAATTTGCCTATTAAATCATCAACATTAATAATTCCTTAATTAAACCATTTTCGTGTGTGCCTCTTGACTAACACATAATATTATACAATTTAAATTAATATAAATATATTTATTACCATAAATAACACCTTTTAAAAGGTCAGAGGATATATATGGATTCCCAGCTAAAGATGCTTATTTAACATTGGCATTATGCCAACGAAATTAAACATAAATGAATTTAATAATTAAGTATCAATGCTTGAGAAAAATAAAAAAAAAAAACCTAGTTATTAATAAATGCTAATAAATAATTAACATTTTTTTTTTTCAATCAGCACCAATTAGACAAGAAAGAAAAGCACCAATTCATGCTGGTAATTCACATCCAGCAATGAGAGAACGAGGAAGAGCAATACCAGCATCACATATTGTGCCAAAAGTTGATGGTCGACCTGATCATGTTGTGCCAAAAATGAGGCCACCAATGGGTGGTGGTGGACGTGTTATAATGCCTTCTCAGGGTGGTGCTGGAGGTGGTGGAAGTAGCATGGGTATTATCATGCCACTTTACACCGTTGGAATACTTGTATTCTTTTTATATACAATGGCCAAGGTTGAATATAATTTTATTTTTATCATTAAATATATGAATTCATTATGAATAATATTATAATAAATTATTTATATTGTTTTTTAAATAACAGGTTTTACGTAAAAATTCAAAAAATGTTATACATCAAGATTATAGAAATGTTGAAGCTGAACGTGAATTTCGTAATCGTGTTTTTAATCCAGCAGCATTAGCAAGTGCAATAACTGGTGCTCCATATCCAAAAAAAGAAAAAACACCAGTACCAGCTAAACCAGTTAAAACAATTGAAGAACTTAAATCACGTGAGTATTATTTATTTTTTATTATTATGAATGACAAATTATACAATCATTGTCACAAATCATTACTACACTGCTATACATGTGTTTGAATACTCGTAATGTATAATTATAATTTTTAAAAATATAAAATATCGTATGATAATGTGTTGCACATGCTGGACATAATAGAATCAGCTGGAGAAATAGAAGTAGATATGCTGTTACGACGATTGGCTGATACTGAAGCTGCGATGGAAAGAATTGTTGTACAAATGGGAAATTTTTCACGTACAATTGCACCAAGTCCAGACAATGTAAATACACAGGTTTTAACCAATGACACTTATCAAGACATCAATTTAATAATATATTATGTTTATTATTTATTGACAAATATATGCAAGCTTTTTTTTCGTTTTTTTTTTCTATTATTTAGGTTTTTTTTTGTTCTGGTTTTTCTACACGCCCTACGAAACGTGTTTTTCATCATCAATTGTTTTTATTTAATTAAAATCTCATTTGCATCAATGATTATTGAATGGATGATTAAAATTTTTTGTTTCATTTAATTTAGATAAATTTATTTATTAATTTTACGTTTTAAGTTGTTGATGTGGCTCCAAAATCTATTGGTCTGCCAGGGGTTGTTGTTATTCCCTTAAAGGTATTGTTCGATATTGTTTTGTCAAACGAGTGTTCTTATAAGTTTGAAAATTTATTGTTTAATTATTTAAATTAATAAAGTATTTTTTATTATTCTTTGATATTTATTTAATAATTATTTTTTTCTTTAGGATGTTTTTACTTGAAATATTTATAATCGATCGCATGGCTTCAAAGCAAATTTAATTTTATAAATATATTACAATTCATTTTATATTTTAAATTATTGTATTTTTGATTGCAGGTTGATTGTAACGATGAAAATTGCTGTCAAATGCAGCAAAATGATAAGGAAAAATGCGAATTACCATGTGGTATTAAAATGACTGGTATAAAAACAACAGCACATTCGAATAGTGAACGAAAAATAAGTAGACCAACGACTCCAGTTATTCCGCAATCGAAAAAGTTAGTTATTCAAATATTTTTACAATTGTTAAACAAAATATTTATATTTACCATAATGTTATTTAGAGATGATACTGAACATGAAGAAACTTTAACAAATAAAGTTTTTCTTGAGGGTACAGTACCGCCAAATTGTGACCTATTTGTCCTTGATACTGAAACCCAGGAAGAAGAAAATTCTCAATGTGGTATTATTTTATCAAGCAAAGTGACACTATCACTTATTGATCACAATGACAATTTGTTTGTAAGAAAATATATATATTTATTTATTTATTTAAATAGTTATAAACAAAATATAGTTCAGATCAATTATTTTATTCTTTTAATTTTTACAGATCAAAGGTGACAAAAATGGAGATATTTATGTAAAAAAGAGAAAAAACAAGCCTGAATTTGAAAATGGAGGAATTAAAAATGCACAGGTTGATGAAGAAGATGAAGACGAAGATGATGATGAAGAATTTATCACAGCAAAACAAGATAAATCAAGAGATGAAATTGAAGAAGATGAAGAAGATGCTGATCTTAGAACTGAAAATAATCAATTTACATTATCTGATCATCATTATGAATTGAGAAAAAAGTTTGATGATGAACAAAATGACAGTGATGAAATAAGTAATGAAATTGAAGATGATGATGATGATGAATTAGATAATGATGATTTGATTGTAAATATGAAACAAGAAAATGAATTTAAATCAATGAAAATTGAAAATATTGAAAGAAATGAAAATGAGAAAGTTGAAGAAGCCGAAGATGATTCTAGTGAAGAAGAAGAATCGCCGAAAAATAAACGATAAAACGTAATTTTTGTATTTTAAAAATCAAAGCATTAACTCAATATAATATCAAATAGATTATTAATAATTTATCAAATTCTAGCGTAGTGATTCATTCATAATATAGCATTTTCAGCGATAATAATGTATTTTGCATGGTATTTATACTGAAAAAAAAAGAAAAGTTCTAGTCAAAGTGGATTTATTGTTATGAAATACAGCCAATAATGATATTTAAAAAAAAAAAATACTCCAAATTGTTATCAACATTCTCATCATTATAAAAATGTTAACAATTTATAATTAAAATATAAATAAATAATTTAAAAATTAACATTTTATTTAACATACTAAAACAACAACCCTCAAGCAATTTTAAAATAAACTATTATCATTAAAAAACTGTTTATTTGTTGCATAATATTTCGTATGAACAATCAATAAATTATTGCAACTATTTTTATCTAGTGATCTTTTAAAAATTTATAATTTTCATACATATTGTTTTTCATCCACTGTTGATGAGTTTTCCTCGTCGATAATATATCACTGCTGGTAAAGTATTTATACATTTTTTTTTATATTCATTTGAAGGTCATAACCCAAAATAATCTATTCTATTTTGATGTTTGTTTATCAAAATAAAGAATATTCTTGAATCATCAACAACCTAGCAGTCACCAATTATATAATTATTATAAAAATAAACCATTTCTTTTTTAGTTATGAATATTTAATTCTATCTGTTATTCTAAAAACAAATGGATACAAATCATGATGATAAAAGCTGCTTGTTGCTTCAAGAGTTTTTAGAGTTTTATGATAAGAAAAGAAAAAAAATATGATAAGTTATTTAAATAAGAAGAAAAAATAAAAAAGAGAGAATACTGATAAACTACTGACCCTAGATCTCAGAAATGAGCTAAACGATAATGTTTTATTTACTGAAGCAAACACATATTTACAAGTGGAACTTTAGTCAGTATCATGGTTGCCTACAAGTGTGTACAATAAATTATTTCCGTTCATTCAATTATTTCTAACACATTTAATAAAAAATGAAGTTGAAATTATTGATAATTGTTTGTAGTTTTGTTGTGTGTTATTGTGATAATGCAACTGACAGTAAGACATTAATAATTAATTAAATAAATTATATTAATTATTATTAAAATGAATATATTATATTAATTAAATGTTTGCTTTTTTAGTTGAAAGAGATAAAAATATAGCTGAAGGAGAAAAACGTCTGGGTGATCATATACGTTTGATAATAAAACATTATCAACAAGATGACCCAATTGGTCTTCCTGGTGCTCCAATACCAGATCCAATGCCTGTTCCTGATATGAAAACATCAATAATGGGTGGAACTATTAATTTACAAAAAATTAATGTTTATGGACTATCAAAATTTCGTATTGAACATGTTAAATCTGAGCTTGCACAAATGCAGGTATAATATAAACATTATAAAGTTGTATATTAATTAAAGAAAAATATATTTTTATATATAATTTTTTAGGTATCAGTTGGTTTAACTATTGATAAACTTGATATTAAAGGTACATATAATTATCAATATTGGTTTACAACATCAAAAGGTGATTTTACAGTTAAATTAACTGAAGTTAATGTACAAGGATTAGCAAGATTACAAGTTGGTAATGATGGTAAATTACATGCTGAAAATATTGACATGGATTTAACATTTGATACAATATCAATTGATTTTCAAAATGTTGATGTATTATTTTCTGTAATACAAGGTGTTGCAAATACACTTGGTACATTTATATTTGACAGTATAAAACCATTTATACTTAATCAAGTTAATACAAATATTAGGTAAGTTATAATGAAAGTTATATTAATTGATTTACTTGTTGGCAATTAATATTAACTTATTACATATTGAAATTTCATAGATTATATGTGAAACTTTGATATACCCTATTTTGTTAAGTATCCATTAGGGAATATTGCCCAAAGGGTCATTCAACTTACAAGTGTCTTGCTAAATTAATATATCAAGTTTTCTTTCTATTAAATAAAACATATAAATTAAAATAATTATCAAAAGTTTTTAATATATAATTAATATTATTATCATTTTATAGTATTAAACTTTAACTAATAGATAGTTTAAGTCATTTTAAAGTTTAATTTACGTAATAAATATATAAAACTTTTAATCGAAATAATTTTAATCATAAACTTTGATCAGTATGATGAAATTTAATTAAATATAAATAATTAATTTATTGATGTTTATTATAGAGGAGAAGTTAATAAACAAATATCACAATTTCCACAATATTTTCCAAATTCTATATCACCATTTGATATGGCTGTTGCTGAAGCACGTAAACAAGTATCTAATATGGGATATGATCCATATAAAATAAAGGATTATTCACAAAGTGTTGGAATTTTTACGGTCACGTCTTCTCATACTTGGCTCATGGGACTTGCTAGTTTTTATCGTATGGGAAATATTACTCTAACAATGGAAAATTCAACGGTTTGATTTTTATATTTTTTTTTATGAATAAACTCTTGACTAGATATATTATTCAATGCATATTTTATAACAGCAATGAAAATTAAATTTTTTATTTATTATTTTGTTGTTTTTTTTATTTTATATAATAACATTATTATTGTTTTAAACTTTTTATTATTAATTTAACAACTTTTAAATTGAGTTTATAAATTTTTCATATTTTATTAGATTTATTTCAATTGCTTTTATATCTATTTGTTTATTATTTTTTTTTTTTTATAATTCAATTTGAAAATGAATGAATTTTTATGTTTTTATTTATTATTTTTTATCAAACAACAAAAGGTGTATGCTGTTGTTGATGTTGGAACACAGGAAATAGAGGGTAAAACACATTGGGATGTGAGTGTCATTGGTGGTTTCCTGTCAAGAGCCGGAACAGTCTCATTTACTGTTCAATATTTTCGTGTTCAAGTAAAATTAAGCCAACCAATGGATACAAGAAAACGAGCGACTCTTGAAGAATTTAATCTTGAACTTGGTAATATACAAGCACGTATAAATGGTGCTGGTACAATGGATTATGTTATGGAAGCTGGAATCAATATTTTACCAAATTTATTAAGGTGAGTTTATTTTTTAAAGCAAAAATAAAATAAAATTTATTTTTCTTTTCATTTTTTTACCAATATAAGAATAATTTTTATAGAAATAATAGTAATAATATTTTTCCTTTGATCTTTCTTTGATATACAAAGGTATCAAATTATGGATGCCATTGAGGGACCAATAAAACGCCGACTTCAAGATGAGTTGGATAAAATAGATGTAGAAAAGCTGATTCATGAAAAAATTCCAGAAATCGAAGAACACGCAAGGAATCTCCAGGGTGTAGTTCCACCTGACGATAATATTCTCGATGAATCTGTGCCAGCTCAGCCAATTGATCAGTCACCATTTTCTGATAGTGAAGAAGATCGTGGTCCATCTTAAAATTATCATAATTACAGTTTTTTTTTTTTTTTAAATTTATAATATACACATTTTATTTTTTTTCCATTCAATCAAGTTTACTTGTTTATTTTTTATCTTTTAAATTAATATTGAAGCGGCTAATTTACATGGATATAATAAATTAAATAATTTTTTTTGTAAAGTTAAAATTGTACTGAAAATCTGCGTTGTATATTTTAGATACGTATTTATAATTATTTTTCGTAGCTAAATAAATGAAGTGGTCTATTCATTGAAAATTGAGTTAACTTATATAAAAACTGGATGACTGATTCGAGATGCAAAGCATGTTCTATGTATTTCAAATTTTACTTTGGACGACAACGCGATGAAAAACTTTTATCGTTGTATACAGTAAATCTACGAGACTCGTTCGTGCTCAATTGCCAATTTTTTATTCCCTTTCTAATCTATTTTTGTCTATTTTTAAAAAAGACATGAAGTAGAAATTTGTTGCTATATTTTTTAGTATATACACTTCAACATTTTTTATTTATTTTTTTAAATAAAAAAATAAATAAAACAAATTTTGCCATTGCAAGAAGCCAATATTTTATTCAAATTAATGGCATCGTTCTGTTCCATCGAACCGTAACCATATTTCTCTGACGAATTTTATAAAGTTTTCGTTTTTACTGATAAATTTGTTCTTGCGAAATCTCAATGGCTTTATTGTATCCTTTGAAGAAGGTGTAACTCATAAGATTCCTTTTTTTTTTTTTTTTATTTAAAAAAAAACCATTTTCAAACTTTATTATTGTAAATATTTTATTTTTATGTTATAAAAAAAAATTCAACATGGTTACTCGACGTAAAAAAATTCACACAAAATTATAATAAAGAACGAACAATTCTTTTCATGTATGCATAGATATTTTTTTTATTTTTAAATTTCTCTCTGCACTTACAAATATTTGCATTTTAATTGGACAATTATTTAACAATTAAAAATTACAGGTATATAATTTATATTTACTTTAATTTATTTTTTTTCCAACAGTCAATTTTAGTTTACAAGGTATTTTTACCATTGGCATAAGCTAAAATAAAATAAAAAAAAACAATATTGATTTAAAATGTTATTTACTATTTTCTTGGCAAACTGATAGTTGTCTCGACCAAACAATTTTCTCTACAATCGCGTGACATGAAACACCAAAAAAATATAACAAAATTAAAAAGTAAAATCAATACGATATAGAGAGAATAGTCTCCAATGTAGAGAAAAGGTTTAAATGCATTAAAAAAAAATTATTTTACTTAGCATTTATTTTAGTGTACATGTATGTATTTATATTCTTCAACTTTACCATGTCTGACTGTATTTTATGGGAAAAAAATAAAATAATAAACCAGCCTGGGTAAATAAAAAGATGAGATAGTAAAAAAAAAAATTCGTGTTGATTTTAGAGAATCCAAGAGACTAAAACCATTTTATATACGTCGAAAGAGGAATAGTATATATTGAAGCAGAAAGTGTCCTCTTGGTTTTTGAAGCAAATATACATTTTTATTGCCCCATCTAGGACTTCAAGTGGATTCAAGTTTCGCGTCTTTGACCGTTTTCTTTCGTCGTATTTTTTTTTTTTTTATACATAGAACTGTGTAAAATGAAAACCGTCAATGGTACAGTTGCGACATATCTGCACATATAAAATTTACGAGGTAATAACAAACATGCGATTTTTAAAATTGCTCTTCATCGCACTTGTCCTTTTTTTTTTCCCTCAGCTTTTATTTCATATTCAATTGTATTTTTTTACCCTTCAGTTTATTCAGCAAATATTAAAATTTATATTTTTTTTGCTTTTTAATTTTAGTCAAGATATTATTTTATGTTTAACAATTGTAAAATTTTTCATTTTTATACTCAGGAGAATTATAAAATATTTATTTGGCTGGTTGGAATAAAAAGAATAATTTAAAATTAAAATATATTTAATGTTTTCTTTAATTAAAATAATTTATAAATTTATCAATTAATTAATATTTTAAATACTTGAATCTTTACGTATTTTAATTAATTATTGTTTTTAATATATGTTTCGTAATAAAAAAAAAGTAGTTATTTTTCAGTTTTAAATTTTTCGCGCGAACCTTAGTTTTTATTTCTGCCGTGATAAAGCGCTATAAAAAAAAAAGAAAAAAAAAAAAAGAGGGAGAGAGAAAGAGGTGACGCCGCGGTATCCATTACGTGCAACTTTTTGGCAGTTGAAAAAGGACGCTCAATTATTTCTGTCGAATTCGTGTAATTAAACAGTTTAATAATTGCAAATAAATTATAAAAATGTTGTAATTTGATAGGTAAAGTCTCGAAAAATTGATTTATATAATAATATTTGTTGATTGCGGTGAATTAAGTGGTTATTTTTGTGAGTGTTGAAAGTGAATTATTCTCTCTTTTTTTCATCCCAATTTGCACATCAAGTACGTATATATCCAATTTTTAATGCAAATAAATTGTAAAAATATAATTATTTATAAGCTAGTAACAGAGATTTATATAAATGCATTTATTAATTGCCTGAATTATTTTATTTTTTTTCAGATTTCCAACGGCTTCACCATGGGACGCCAACAAATATTTTTGTTGTTGAAAAGAAGCCAGCTGCTATTATCTCGTATGTATTATTATCTTTATATTTATTCTAATCTAATCCAACTTTATATTCAATATAATAATCATTAATTTTGTTTAAAATATACCTAATTGAGATTTTATATATCCGTGAGAGTTTTGTATGTATGTGTGCATTACACACACACACAAACACACACACCCATACACACACACATTCAAGCAGCATCATTTATTTAAATAAATGCCAAGAAAATTTTAACACTTATTTATCTATTTTTCAGTCATTATCATGAATCCATTGAATCTTTTTATTAATATATGGATTGTCTGGTGGACTGTTCATTAAATATTTGAAAGAAGCAAATTCAGCTCAGGCAGCATCAGTTTTATCCAAGGTGAGTTGACAATAATAAAAAAATTTCTCATTGCAAAATAATTTAACAAAAAAAATAAAATATTATTTTCAACAGAACAGTGACATAAAAAATGTTGATGTCTTGACAATACTCAAGGTTTGTGCTTGTGCTGCATTATCATCATCATCATCATCATCATCATCATCATCATCATCATCATCATCATCATCATCATCACCAGTTTGGTGAAGAATAAAAAATTCAAGTACGTGATATACTTGGTACTCTAACTGACAATTATGTCATTTTAATAATATATAAATTGTCATTGCACAAATATAACTAATACTATTTTATATTTTAATTCTTTTTAGATCTTTTAAAACTAATGGTCCATCAGCTGTTGAGGATTATTCAAGTCTTACGATTAATCCATTTGATTACCTTCATGGCTGTACTGAGAACTTGTGGTAAGTACTTTCTGTTTTTATTAATAATAGTTTATCTGAATTTTCAAGCAAACGTGAATAATCAATATTTTACTTGATTCAACTCGTTTTTCATGAGAATTATAATTTTTACTTTTCTTTTTTGTATTTTTATTATTTTTTTTTTTGGTATTTTGTTGAGCAAATTTATTAACTTTGTATCTGAAGCTGAAAGCGCAGTTTTCAGTATCGGATTTAATTTTTTTTTATATTTTATCATAGCGCCTTGATAACAACGGCTGCTAATAATCAACTTTTGATTGAAATATTCAAACAAAAGTATCTAAAAAATTCAGTGTTCTATTTTTACAAAAAATATTTTTTTGATTATATAAAATTATTTAAGGTTTTCATAACTGGATAAATTGATTTTATATATAACTATTATTTTATATTATTACAAAATAAATAAAGCAATATCACAAGTTTTATTTGATACTAAAAAACCGAGTCTCGTAAACGACTAACACAATGCAAAAGATACAACGTAGCTATCGTCGTCAAGTAACTCAGTAACTCGGTAAAAAAAAACCTACCTAAGGTCGCGTTATATTTAATCGACGATACTGATAATTATCGATCCCTTCTAAAGTTTCTCAGAATACAAATATCTTCATAAAAGTATAATAAAGTTTTAAAACCACGTTTATAATTTAATTGGTTTTTCAAAGATTAGCAAAAGCTTTTTTGTCGATAAAAAATAAATAAAACTACATCCAAAGTTTTTCGATTATTCAAAAATAATTACATGACAAATTTTTTGCTTATAGAAATATTATTGTTTATATATATTTTTGATTCAATGACATATATTTTATTTGATTTTTTATTTGTTTCTTATAACAACAAAACGAAAAAAAATGAACTAAAAAAAATTCAAGGATCTAATAAAACGAATATTAATATAGAGTTTGTTGAATTTGTCGTTTTATTGGATTGAGTTTTTTGGCTTTGACGTCAATTGAAGAAGAAAATTGTTGGTGAAAAGCTCGAGAATGGTTTTTGATAAACAGTTGCAAAGGGCGCCGACGCAATCGACAATACGTATATTCACCTGGTGGGGTATTTTATCGCGTTTTATATTCAGTGAATATCATTGGTTTTCAGTGCGCGTTCATCCTTCGTACGCTCATGTTCAATCTATTTAAATTTTATCAAATAACTTGCTCCTATATCAACTCGAGCCGGTCTTACACACCACATATCATCAATTAAAAAACATTATTTCTTATAAAACAGCATAATTTTTAAACCACAAAAGTGTCACGTAGTTTTATCATTTCAAATTAATTTATTAACTTGGTTTCTTTTCAATTTAAAAATTTGTTTTTTCTTTCTTTTAAAAATAGTTGATTAATTTTTTACTCTATGTAGAATGGAAAATAGGAAAAAAAAATTGGTAAAATAAAAGAAATTAAAGTGAATAATAGGGTCACACGTGCTACGACAAGTTTGTACGTTCGATGTAAATTTGCATATCGTAAATGTCTCGTTGGTTTATCGAACGATTTACTAGAGATACGTTGGTGATAATCTGACGTTATTCAACGTCACAATTGTATTTTTTATTTTTTTGTTGAATAAAGAATAATAATAAATATATATGTCGAAGTAAAATCATATCAGAAAAACGAAATAAAATATTGTGATATGAAAAAGTGATTTATTAGCTCAATAATGCTATGATATTTCTATCTATTTATTTAATTAAATAAATATAAAAAAATAGGAAAAATCAATAAGTGATTGATTATTGTTTTAAAACTGTAATTAATTATTATCATGAAATTTTTTATTTCAACGGACACGTGTATGATTCGGAGTACCTTTTTTCAATTTAATTTATTCAAAAAAGAGTAGCAATATATGATTTTTTTATCATTGTTTAATTTATAATTTATCAATCAATATTTACATTAACTATAAAGTAAAATATTAATAACAAGTTAATATTATTTATTAAAAAAAAAAAAAACAAAAATATTTCTTCGTTTTTTTTTTTGTAAATATGCGTGCACCCTTGATTTTATTGGGTGGCATTATTGTTTTGTCACTCGCTGTTGCGAGGGCATTGTCTTGTGTTTGTTCACCTCTGGAATGTGACATTTTAACTGTTGAAGATTGTCCAGGTGGACTTACCTGGGATCCCTGCAAGTACGTTCTCTGAAAAATTATTTTTTTTTTATTTCAACTATGTCAAATATGCCACACTTTTATTCTTAAACTTTAAGAGAATATAAATTTAAAAAAAAGGAAAATGATTTTTGAATATGATAAAATTTTTCAACCGCTTTTTTTTGAGTTACAAAATTTTTTACACATATCAACTGGATACACACGGTGATGGTTACGTGCTTGAAACTTTAAAATAAAAAAAAAGTTTAAGCTATTATTATTATACAATGATTTTTTTTTTTTTTTTTTGCTCTTCATATATCACGTTTTCCACTTGAATAGGCTTTTCGTTTTGAGCCCTGTAAAATCCTTTTTTTTTTTTCATCTAAAATATATCCTCGAAAAATTCTCTTTCATATATTGCAGATGTTTTTTTTTATTCTCTTATTTTCTTATTTTTTTGCGTACACATTAATACTTTAAATTTAATACTCTGTGAAAAAATAAAAAATTCAATTCGAGTAATTTTAAATATCATTCACTGAGTTTATAATGTTTAAACAAAAAAAAAAAAAAACAAAATTGTATTATAATATTTTTTATCTTGTTATGTAATTTTTAAACTACTATTGTTATCAGTTTATTTAAATTTTTATTTTTATTCAGGTGTTGCAAAGTTTGTGCGAGGGTTGAGGGTGAACCCTGCGGTGGTTTATTTGGATTTTCCGGCAGTTGTGCAGTGGGTCTCCAGTGTGTTATTAAAAATCTTCGTCCACCAGATGAGCTCGATGAGGGAATATGTACAAGTAAGTTTTAATGATATTTTTTCATTGAATTTTTTTTTTTTACAACCATTATTTTATTCAACAACTCATTTTTTTTCTATTAATTCTTAACTTTATACTTAAATTCCTTCAATGTAAAAGGGAGTACACAAAAAAAAAATTAAATAGGTTGAATAAAATAAATGTTGAAAAATAAAGTTAAAATATGAGATGACAAAAAACAAAAAAAAATAATAATCCGGAGCAAACAAAGTACAATGAAGTAGTTAAAAAAATAAAGGGGCTCAAAAGAGCTTATATGACATTGTAGCAAACTCGGCAATTGTGAATTCAACCATTTCACTGGAGACAGTCTCTATATATCTGTTATTTTATTTATTTTTTTTCCGGGGATTTATTTATCACATGACATTTCTTCATTGTCAAGAAAAAAACAATTTTAACAAGAGAAAAAATTACCTATTTTTACAAAAATAATAATGAAAAAGAAATTATTGTTTTTTATATTTTAAAAAATAATTTCTTATTAATTTTTGGAACCAAGTTTATACGACATTTGTATTATCATGATGCTTGACTTAATTTATTAAAATAACAGAATAAAATTGATTCATGATGTATGAATTCATACTGTATGTACATTCAACTACTCAGTATTCATGAAATATTATGATTCAACGTTGCCTTATTACCACGATGACGATGGTTGAGGAATAAGGTGAACAAATTAGTTTAGCCACTGAATATTTACACATAACTGCATATATACATATACAAATACTTTTCTACTTACAAAGCAATGTGTTTCATGTTTAATGAATACCAACACAAACAAGCACTTATTTTATTTTAAAAGAAATTTTTATTTTCATAAATTTCCTTTTAAAGTGATCATTGTTTTTCTTTAATTAATTAATTTAATAACAAATGCATCAGTAATAATTAGAACAAGCTTTATTATTGCACTATAATCTGTTTTCGATTTTATAAAAATTCTCTATAGGGAAAACGCATCGCTAGATATTTTTTAAATTTGCTAGGCAAATAGAAATACATTCCGACTATTTTCACAAAAATTCCTATCGCGGGCATATTGCTAAAAAAAATTAAAACCTTTTTGGGTTATTTGGACTTGACATACAAAATTATGATTGATGAAGAGTTGACTTTATATTTTTTGAAGATAATAAATTTTATTTTACTGTGTTTCGGTATAGTGGCAACAGTAGATTTTATGTCACTGAGGATTCAGTGACTTTTGTGTATTCCCATAAGGAATTTTATCGCTACGGCGTCGTATGTAATTTTTTTTTATTTATTTTTCATCTGATAATGATCACTTAATATTGGACATTCTCTAGAGACACTTTTCTTGCCCATCAAAATAAACTTCCATTATCTCAGATTACTACCATACAGTCGCTGGATAGATGAATTTCATTTTTTGCTCTTTTTTTTTTGGGTTCAATCTTGAGATACAGATCCTATATATGCATGAATTTTTATAACTCGATTGAAATCATAAAAAGATAAAACAAAAAAAAAAGAATACAAAGTTTTTTAAACATTAAACACAACCACACTATATTATATCTATATATGTGTAATAAAAGTTTTATCATCCAGTTTGTTGTGCAAGAAAAAAGGCTCTTGTTGAACGAGTCATCTTATTCTATTTTTTATGCGACCTACATTGTTTAATTTTAAAGGATAATTATTTGTGGCTTAGATGGAGCTTTTTTGTATTTAATAAAATTTTCGTGATCTTGTGAAATGAATTTGTCAGTTTAATTTGTTTTTTTTTTTCGACGAACAATAGAGAATAAAATGAACAACAACCGGTAAATTTTTTATAATATTCTGGGTTAATTTTAGACGTGAGAAAAAGCTCTGGCCATGTTAAATTATATCAAACTTTTATTTGTTTATTTTGAAAAAAAAATTAGTCAAAAACGTTGTTCGTTTTTATTTTTTTAAAAAATAAAATTTGAAATAAAATAAATTAAATTTTCCATTAAATTTTCATTATTATAAAAAGTTTTATTTTATGCTTTTCATGATAAAATTTTATTTGTGATATTTTTAAAATAATTAAGTAATTGAGCTTCGTGTTTTTGATTGAGTAAAAAATTTGAAAAATTTTTTATATTCAAAGAGCAAAATTTACAAAAAGAAAAAAAAAAAAAAGAAGAAGAATTTGAAAGACAGATAAAATAAAAGATTTGAACAATTTAAAAGAAAAAAAAAATATATATGTTTTCACATTTGAAATGTTAGAGAGAAAAGGGATTCGTTGAAATTGTCTGGTCCACAAATAGCAATGTTTCTAAAGCCCCAGGTTTTCCACATTGTCTGCCAACAAATCTCCATGAAAGAGAGCCCAGCATCCTTTTAGTTTCGATCGTAACCAACGTAGACCCAAATGTTATACACACAAAAGTATGAATTTATATAAATCTAGCGTGTTACCTCATATCCTATGATGTATGAGACCAAGTATATGCTCTCCAATCGGATTCAAATAACATATTTCTTAACTTTTTCATAGTCAAATTTATCATGCAAAAATAATCTTTTACTGATATCTGAAAATTTTTGCATTATTAGATTACAATATTTTATGAATCGATACAAAAATTCATAGTAGAAAATTATTAATAAGTAAAAAATAAAAATATTTATAAATTTGATGCTAAATAATTCAAAAGTTACTTATCTTTGAATAATTTTGACTGATGAAAAAATAATATCAAACAATTTAAAATAATTGTTTAAATATATTCAAATTAAATGCTATCAAATTCATTGTTTTTTTTTTGTTATTATTTAACTGTGTTTATGTAACATATAGCACTCAATCCAGATGAAATAACACAGTTAAATAATACAATTATTTTGGTACGTGATGTGAGATAGCCATACACATGTATAATGCTTTTAGTGGTTTGTATTTAACAATACAATGAGTTTTAATTTAAAAAAAAAAAAATAATAACATCCCTAATTATATTTCTGAATACTTTATTGTAGCTTTATCATTAATTAATTGTTCAATAACGTCAAAACTAATTGAATGAAAAATATTTTTATATTTATTTCGACTCAATATTCCGCATCTATTTTATTTATTTTTTAAAAATTTTTTTGCAAATTAATTTATTTATATGCGGTTGGTTAGGTTGTAACAAAATTAAATAAACCTTAATTATCGTAATTTTTGTTTTACATGTATACATAAACTACAGTAAAAAAAATACAGTGGCAACAGAAAAAAAAAGGAATTATTTTTTAAAAAATTAATTGAGTTATCAACGTTGGCCAGTTAATTATTTTTCCGCAAACCCAATTTCTATTTAATGGTTAATTGTGAATCTGCATTTTTATCAAACGATTACTCTCGGTGTACTAGATTTTTATTATGTGGTTCATATATATAAATTATTATTTGCATAAGAGTTACGCACATTGAATTTTGTATGACACGACATATAGTCACATGGGATTTTCAAATGAAATTCAAACTAAAAGGGGTTCATGTTGTTTTTTTTTTTTGTAAATGTTCTCCATAGAATTTATTGTTTTTCAACTGAAAATAAAAACAAGGAAATATAAAAATATATATACAAACTAAAATTCATCCAAAACAATGTCATTAAAAAAAAAAAAAAAAAGCAGATATTTATTTAAAATACAGGAGACCTGAAAATAAAAAAAGAAAAATAGTTTTCACTTGAATAGTTAAAATACAGAGTAGATATATGTTATCTAATGTTGTTAAAATTGCAAATTGTTTAGTGAATACTTTTGACAGTATGGAATTTTCTATGAATACAATATTTCATGAAATTTAATGAATTTTTAAAGCTAACGTACATCAAAAGTTTGTGCAACAAACTACCCAACAATTTCTATTTTTAAAAATTAATTATTTAAAAACTTTTGACAATGAAATTTCTAGCTTTGAATAAAAAAAATTTTATCGATAACATGATTATTTCACTAGTGATGTCGTTATAAATTAAAAGAATAAAAAAAAAATTCTATTTTTATGTAAATAATAGTGGTATGGATGGGTAAATACTGTAGACTGTATTACAGACTTGTCAATACCATTATAAAAGGCATAGTAACTAAAGACATTTAACGAGAATAGTCGATAGTCTAGAGTTGAATTGATGTAATGATATAGAAAGCTTAAAGTTTAGGTAGATTTTTTGTAGCCAAGTTTCAAATGAACATTACACTAACGAGGCTATGTACACATAAAAAAATGAAATATAAATGAAAATATATGTATTGAGTGGCAATCAGGTCTCAATACCACATCTACCTGTACAATAGTAACAAAAAAAAAAAGGCGCAATGCAACTATTCTATCGATTTACGATATGAATATACAAAAAATAAACTTCAACATTTTTGCTTACTACTACGTTCTCTCATCTGTAATGTAAAAGTAAAATTTACTTTTTTTAAAAAACAAAATCAGCAATTTTTTCGTTTTACAAATCTCCTAGTGCGTTACTAATAATAAAACCAAAAAAAAAAAAACTTTAAAAATAAAAAAAACGGTTATAATAATAAGGAAAAAAGAGCTTTCAAAGTGACTTTCACTGACAATTTTTTCTAAGTATGATAGGATAATAAAAGTAACGAGCGTAAAATGGAAATATCGTAGACTTGTGTGTTCGTGTAAGTTGTATTTAATCGACTAAAAATCATAATAATAATGTTTATTTTATCTACGTATATAAAATCAGTGCAGTTAATCTGCTTTTGAACTTAATCCGAAATGAATTTTTCAACTATATAAAATCCTACTTGCATGTTCCCATGATGAGTGCATTACCTTGAATATTCATGTGGATATATATGAGCCAGAGTCATGTTGTACTTTGAGGGGTGAGAGAGGTTTATTGTGTTGGAACAATAATATATACATAGATATTGCTGAATCCAATTGTTTGTAAATGCATATATATTTAGATGTATGTCATTGTCCAGTGCTAAATCAAAATTAAGTTTATACATGTCAAAACAATACATTCAACTTTGGTATTTTTCTTTTTTTTTTATTGGCATTTTTTGGGCGTTTGTGTGGCACATTATATAGAACAAATTGAACGAAAAATTGATGTGACATGGATCAATTGATGACAGTGACATATAAAAAATATCATAAAATTTGAAATTGAAATAAAATAAAAATTCATTGTTTTTATTTTTGAATGTTTACTTGTTTTTTTTGATTAATTTTTTGTTTTTTGTATTTTTTATTTTTATTATTTAATATTAATTTTGAATTGATATCATTTTAGAAATACCAGGCAGATGGCGACGACATTGTCCACATCAACCAAAAATGTCTGGTGGTGGTTGTAATTTAATTGGTGATGGTATTGCATCAAGTGAAACTGGACAATCAGATAATACTGGTAGATGTTCATGTGGACCATCTGTACCATGGTGTCCTGGTGAACCACGACCTTATACATTTACAACACGTCACGAGTGTCAACTAAATCTTGATGCAAAAATTGCTTACGGTAAGTTGTTTGTTTTAGTTAAATTATATTATTTTTTTTATAAAAAAATTAATTGAATTATATTCACGTATAAATTCAAATAAATTACATTTAAAAAGTTGATTTATATATACAAATAAGTTTGCATTATGAAAAGATTAAATTATAATGTTACTTTTAATTAAGTCTAATGAATATTTATTATTCAATAAAAATAATTATATCAATATTTTAACAAACGTAATTAATTTTCATATAAAAAAGTCGTAGATTCGTCTTCGTAATATTATTATTTAATAATATAATAAAATATATAAAACAAAATGCATGCAGAATTAATATGAACTAGTCATTCTTTAATAATGAAAAAAAAAAAAAATGATGAGAAATTCAATAGAGACAGATCTGTTCAATTTCAGTGAAGGGTAAAAAATAGTATGTGGAAATGAAAAATAAAAGATTATAAAAATGAAAAAGAGAGAAAATGAATTAAAAAAAAAAAAAATTAGAGCCTAGACTGACGGAAATAATGAGAAAAAGACACAGACAACTTGTACGTGTTTCGAACGCTGTGTGTTTTTTTTTTTTTGTCTTATCACTCTTATTCCCTTGATGGATAATCTAGAATAATAACAATAATCATCATCATAAAAATAATAGAACGAAATCAGAGAAGTCTGCAAAAGAAAAAGATTAAAAAAAAAAAAAATAGATAAATTTTCTGCTAATTAAAAGGAAGAAAGAAACTGAGAAAATTAGAAAAAAACAACGAAATAAGCAAAAAATTAGTGAATAAAAATGAATAATAAAAAAAAATTGAGCTCAACTTGATTAAAGTTGATATTAAAATTATACTGACTGACATATTGTAGATATATTCAGCGGGATTGAGAACGTTAACTTGATATTAAATTTAGCACAAGAAAGTTAAATCTCGGTAAAATTAACCACGACATTTGTCTGGTAACTAAAGAATCGATATCTTACATGAATCCTCCTTGGCTCTCTGTCTCATTCACTTTCATTGTAGTCAACTATGTTTATTGTTTAGTCTCTCTTGATATATTACATAGCATACATGTACAAATTGTTATGCAGTTATATGCATGATGAAGATTTGTTTGCCGTAAATTCACGTGACCGTATGTAACCAACAGTCGTAAAGGTGTTTTCCTGTTTATTGTTCCAACAAACTTACTTCGAACCACAGCAACACGTAACAAATGTAATTTGTCTTATTTATATACAAAAGTATTGGAAAAAAAAGGATAAAATTTAATTAAATTTACTCGGAATAAATCATCTAATTGGATTAAAGAATTATTTAAAAATAGATTTTTATATTTTCTTTTTCAACTAAAGTTTATACTTTTTTTTTTTTATTTATATATATTATTGTTGTAATAATAATTATAATTAAATAAATTACACTTACACGCTTATTATTTATCGTACGTGTCGAGGTAAAGGAAAAGAAAAAAACTCCAAGTTTGTTTTTCTTTCGGATAATATTATTACTGTTGTCTCAAACATATTGGTGTGTTAAACTTTTTTCATAAATCATTGGACCGTGAATTTTGTTTTTATATTATTTTTCGCCTTGAAAAAACAGGTGAAATAAACTTACCCTATCTATGCAAGCCTCTCACGTATCGTTTCCAATCAGTTTTTACTTTTACGACATTCAACGCGAGAGAAGCATATATATTTTTGAGATTTCGATACCTCCGTAATGGATTCAAAAAATTCCTCTGTGCTTGTCTGGCAAAATCACCTCACATAAAAATTTATCAATTTTTTTACCATGATTTTATTTTTTTTTATTTTCAAATGGGAGTATTAAATTTTTTTATGATTTATTTATTATTATTATTATTTTTTTTTTGATAAAACATATGTCTGATGTTTTATAAAAAATAAAGGAGAAATTTTAAGTATATTTTAAAAGTTGAAGATGTTAATTTATGGTTGATGATAATTTACAAATTATTATTGATGATATTAATTTGACTTGATATTCCATGTCGAGGGACAGTCACTAATTGGCTCCTCATCATTTATGTGTATCTGCATTGATTTGAATTTGGTAGTACAAACACAAGTGTTATCAATACAAATTAATATTCAAGAAATGTATGACTAAACTCATAATTAATATTTATAAGAATTAATATTAATATTTTGTTATTTTTTTCAGATGATTTTCTTGACGCATCAGAACTTCCATCTGTCGAGGGTAAGTTTTTTTTAAAAAATATTTTTCTAATTTAAATATAAATTTGTTAATACAAATTTATGACTTTCGATTGACTTAGATTTTAACTGGGTCATATAATGATCATTGAAATTTCATTGAAAATTCATTGAAAATCTTGGTCAATTTATATAAAAAATCTCGTTGTATTATGAGACATAAAATTCTATTCTGAGAAAAAAAAAAAACAGATAATAAACCATTTATAATGGGAAAAAAAAAATTACCGATCTGATTAATGATTCTCATTGAACTACATATACTATTGAACATGAAAAAAGCTTAGCTTTGAGCTATTTGTCTAATTTTTTTTTCTTCTTTACAATTTTATTTCTGAATCGTGGTGAATATATATTTTTCTTTTTGGATTTCAAACCATTTTCAACTATTGCAAACGTTTAATTGGCACCTGAGAGGATTTTATTTATTTTTTTATTTTTTTTTTAACTTGCGAATTGCAAGGCGAGCTTTTGAGTGATTACGATTAGGAATTTAATCATCAACTGAAGTAGAATTTAATTGACTTAATAATCTCATTCGAATTTAATGTCACTATCTATTTGTACTTTGAAATTTTCTTGAATGCATTTATTACTTTTTTCTTTTTTTTTTTTTCATAAAGATGGTTTTTTTTTTTTCTTTATTTTATCGTTGAGGTCAGGAGAAAATTAATGAGTATACTAATGAGGATGTCTAATGATGAATCGTTACAAATAAAAGCTTTGCTTTAGAAGGGTATTTCTTATTTTAGAAAAAAAGGTTCTTTTATTTACTCAGTATTAACTTTTTTTTCTGTTGTTACTATTTTAAGACAAATAATGAGTCAATTATTTCATAGGATTGGAAATTAATATATAACAACATGTTAATTGGCTCGAAAAATACCAGAGTTAAAAATAATTTTTGATGTTTATTTACATTTTGATAATCTTGAAATGAATTCTAATATTTTTCTCGATTATTTAAATTTTTATTATCATTTTTTATCCAGTATTTTTTCTATCCAGTCAAATGCAAGTTATCAAGCACTTTAATGTCATTTGTCTTCTCGATTAATGTGACCTTATTTATTATACAATTTTATTTATATATTTATGTTTTAATTATTTTTTCTCTCAGTAGTGTTTCTTTATTCTTGAGTTTTTTTTTTAAATTTACTTTTAATTGTCTTAACGTCACTATGAATTTCTCAGGATGCCTGGAACATTCTAAAATATATTTAGTTAGAATTTATTTTCTCCAATTATGATTTAATTTGTTAGCATGAATTTTATAGTTGGAAAATCGTAATTAAGTTTAAAAATGACGTGATAGGTGAGACAAAACAAAATGAAACAACATTAACTTGACAAAAGATGAGAAAAGACAAGACTCGAAATTGACTTTGTGATTTTCAAATAAGACAATACAAAGCTAAATAAATTAATGCGAATCAATGAGATTTTATCTATTGAGTTTTTGTTTTATTAAATGACAGTGTTTTTTCTTTTCTCCAAATATATATACACAGTTTTTTTTCTTTTGTGAAAATTTCAAGTCTGTAGATGATTATCAAGTGTAAAAACTTGAAAGTCAAATGAGCCAGTTTTGTAGAAAAAAAAAAAAAAGTTTCTTTAACACGTTAACACATACCGACAAACCCTTTCATTAAAAGTAACACTTTTTTTTTTTATAATTTTGTGTTGATTTTTTTTTGTATTTTTGTATTTATATTTCTTTGTGTTTTTAATTTTTGTCATAGTTCAAAGTTTTGTATGCTTTTTTCAACGTAAAAGTCAATTACAAAAGTGACGTTTTTATCTTTTCATAATTTTTCCGTAAAATAAAAGTAAAGTTAATAACCGTGAATGGAAAATGTCAAAGAGAATTAACCGTCAATGTAAAATGGATAATCGATTAATCGATAAATAACTTGTTTCATCAAAATTTTGTTTGCTTCAAGGTAGTGCTTATTAAGCCCAAGCCATTAGCCTACATTGAAAAACTCGTAAAAGCAATTCATCAAGCTTTATTAATACTACAAATATATTATCCATATAATAACCTGTTATTATATTATATTACTAGTTGAATTATCACTTGGAAATCTGAAAAAAAAACTTGAAAACTTGAAATTATTTGTAGGACAAAGTAGTATAGCTCAATATACGATCCGCCAATATCATTCTATTTTCAAGATATGACTAAAATCAAATCCATTAATCTAGCAAAATTCTCATTAAAATATTACAATTATATTCTGAAAATAATTCTTATTATAAACCAAGTGATTGGACTAATAGATCAACCCACCAAAATAAACGCGATAAAATCACAAATTAAAGTTAACATTTATTGAAGAACCAAGTAGTACAACTCAATGTATAATCAGCCAATATCATTTGTATTATATTCAGAAGAAAAAAAAAATCGTAGAAAGTTTAAATAAATTGAAATAAAAAAAATAATCATAATATTAATAAATTCAATAGTTTTTACAATAAAAAAAAATTAAATTGGGAGATTTCTATTAATACAAAATGTTGAAATAATTTTTTTGTTTTTTTCTATCTAAAAATTGCGGATAAAAGTTTATAAAAAAATTATCTGTATTGATTTTTTTTTTTCTTTGTTGTTATTTTATAATAATTTATATTTATCTTTGATAAATATAAATATTTAAAAATAATTTTCCAATATTTTTATCGCTCACAAAGTGACACAGTGCAATTAGATAACTTTTTTTTATATATTTATTGTAATCTGATGATAAGGAAAAATATATTATTTGGTTCTTCAGACAATATGTAATCATAAAAGAAATTATAAAACTTTTTTTTAAATTAACATTTAACTTGATATATTTTGAAAAAAAAAAAGTAGTTAATTACTGGCAAGTTGAAACTTGCAGTTTTTTTTCTAAATTGCCTTTCATATTTTCACGATTTGAGTTGGCAAAGTTGAGGGATGTTGATGTCTTACACTAATTTCGATGGTAGCAGATGTTTAAACTCAGTGAGGCAGTAAGTCATATATACGACATGACCTCAGAGCACGTTATTAATTGAAGACAGCTAGGGTTTGCTTCATTACTTTAAAATTGTTTTACCAAGTATAGTATTTAAAATGTGTGCGCATCATAAGTTATTAATATGTACACCGTCTGGTATTATATATTTGTTTTACTAACGCCTTTTTATATATATCTACACACACATATCGTAGCTGAGTTCTACCATGTCGCTGTTAAACTCAACTCTTCCTCTTACCCTATTCAACCCTATTTTCACAAACTCTCCCCAATTCTTCTCAGCCCATCTTTTGAATAACCTTCTAGACAGCAACCACTTTTGCTGAAACTGCTCAACGTTCCATCCTGACTTATCCCCACATTTTATCAAACTTTTTTTTTTCTTTTATTTCTTTTAGCTCAAAAGACGACTATCACTCTCTTTTTCTCGTGGCCCACTTATTTTTCGGCTCAACAATTTTAAATATAATTAAACGAGCTTGCTACTGACAACTTAATATTCTTAACTCATTGTTAAAATGATATTTAAAAAAATAAAACAAAATAAATCATAATAATTCAATTATAAATTTAAAATATTTTATATACTTTGGGTATTAAAAAGTTGCATCACAACTTTTTAATTATTCAACTTTTATAATGTTTTTTTTTTTTAAAAATTATCTCAATTTTTTTTTTTTTTTATTATCGTAGGTTAATTTAAATTTCCGTGAAATTATTTTAAAAAATTAATTTCTATTATCTGCTTAAACATTGATGAGGATTTAAAAATAAAAAAAAATCCTTGTAAAATATTTTTACAGACGTTTTTATTTTTGTTTTTAAAATTGAATTCATTTAAATAATAGCACAAAAATTCTTCTCATTTTTTTTTTCATTTTAAATAAAATTATAATAAAGAATAAATATAATCATTATAAAACTTTCAACACAACAGAAATAGAAAAAAAACTTAATAGTGTTACCACAGAATTTCAATGGATCAGAAGAGAATTTTTATTTTAATTTTTATTCAACTTTTTCTGCATTGCTGATGTTTAACGACTTAAACACTCACATGTTTGTTGATGCAAAAAAATTCTGAATAATTTTTATATTCACAGTTTCAAGATTTATTTAGTTTTATTTTATCACGAGAATAACAATACATAAAAGAGTTAAAAAAAAAAGTAAAAATAAACACAAAAATATAATTCAATAAAAACAAGAGAAAAAAAAATTGAAAAAAGAAAAAAAGAAAAAACGTATTATATTTCCAGATCACGTGGCAGCTTGGCAATAAAATAAAGCAAAGTGTGATTGAATGTAATACTCATCTAGCTCCAATATATATATGTTTAATCAATTTATACGAGAAAGAATATAGCTTTCAAAGACAAAGTGAATATCTACGTTGCATTCGTAAAAGAACTAAAAGCATAAAAAAAATTAATAACATAAATTTCTCGTTATAAAAGTATAAAATTGAAAAATTTCGGTCACTTGTATGATATTTTAAAAATTAAATATGAGTAAAATTTTAAGTACGTGCAATTTATATGTAAATTTTAAAACAACTAAGTGAATCATTTATTTTCATAGTTGAATTAAACTAACTTAAAATTTTGACCAAATATATTTAACGATGTGCTTTTCATTGTTAAAAAATTTTAAGAAAAAAAGATAAATGACATTTTCATATGAATTCTGGAACAATTGAATTGTACCCCAAAGGGATTTAAACATTTTCAGATTTTATCATGTGAATAATACAGCTGATTTTATAATTAAATCTGAAAATTAATCCATATCTCTCTCTGCATGTGAAAATACAATAGTGAGTTTGATATTAATATACAGACAATGTGCAGAACAATAATATAAATTAATATTCATTGAAAAAAAGAAGAAAAGTAAAGTAAATTATTTAAATTTATACGGAGGTATTTCAATTTCTATGGCTGTTGTAACCTTCTGGATGAATTTTGTCAAACAAAAGCAGCTCATTTCTGTGATACTATTATTGTAATATAAAATAATAAAATTAAATTCCTTCAATAAGTTTAAATGAGCTGAAAATCAAAAGTCGTAAATTCATCTGTTACATGCATTTAATGTTTCCATATAAAATTAGAGCTTTTTTTTTATCTTAAATAAATATCGGAATGAAAAAAAAAAAAACAAAATATGTAGGTTAATCCATCACAAGTATTACGTAAATTATATTTATATTTTGGAGTAATTTTTTTTAATTTTTTGCTTCGATAATGATCGTCTAAAGTTTTTTTTAAAATGACATGAAGTATCTTTTTTACTTTGACATTTTCTTTTTTTTTATATATGAAAATTTATTTATGGCTCAGTTGAATTGAGAGGATTAAATAAAAATTTCATCAGAGAAAATGTACATCTTACATTTAATTTTCGTACTTTATTCCAATTTGTTAACTCAGCAGTACGTAGATATTCGAATATGTATATATAAATATACAAATTCGTTTATTCGTCTTTTCGCCTAAAGCACTTTTTCTTGTCTCTTTTTTTTATATATTCATTTCGTTAGCTTATCTACCGTCTTTATTTCTATATCACTATTTTACTGTACATGGCATTGCCGAAAGCTCAAGTCCCATTGAAGCTGCTCAAAGAAAATCCCTTTATAATTAAATTGTCTTCTGTATATCCTACAGTGATCAATAGAATAAACGATAACTCATTTTCCAAATCATTTAAATTTTAATGCAAAAAAATCTAATTGATTTTTATTGATATTTTGTTTATAAATTCACAAAATTATTTATTTTGAAATTAAATAATTTCATATATATCAAATCAAATAATTGAAGGGATTTTTTTTTTTTTAAATTCATTTTCATTTACCTATTTTTACTCGAAGAATTTAGACTTTATGAATTTATATTTTTTCATTTTTAAATTTTATTAAAACCAGTAGTTAAATTGTTTTTGAAATTGTTTTTTTTTTTTATTTAATAAATTTTTTATGACAAAAAAAATTATATAAAATGTTAAACTATGTGTTTCAATTACTTTTATAGTTATTTTTTTTTTGTAACTAATTTTTACAACCAATAAAACTTTTATTTTACCACGATTTAGCCCGTAAAAGTAACTCTTGAAAAAAGCCAGTTATTTGCACAATCAAAGTATCGTCTATTTATATTTTTAATTAAAAAAATAAAAATTTTATGAAAACAGGGAAAATATACAAATCTAGTTGTTTAATTGACAATTTTACTTTTTTTTTTTTAAATTTTCTATTTGAATTTAAAATAACCAAATTAAATTTATTTTTATCATCACTTTGTTGTGAGCTTTTACACTTGTGAAACATAAGATATTTATTTGTTAAAAATCTAACATTCGGTAGTAAAAATTAAAAAAGATTATTTAAATTTTATAATATTAATGAGAATTTATATTGACACAATCAGCGTGTTAACGGATTGAATCAACGTTAGTCAATTAGTGACACAAACCACAGAAATACCAATACTCCAAGCGTTTACGGTCACTAACCCTTAGCTCAGGAATCAATTGACGTTATTTTAAAAATTTATTTTATACTCGTTACTATGTTAATTAGACAAATTATTCCATTAATTTCACATCACATCAAAGAAATTTTAATTGAAATTATTTTTTTTTAATTTTAATAATTTTTTAATTTCAAAAAACAATTAAATATATTTATTTATAGTAAATTATACATTAAAAATAAATATTTAAAACATTTTTAATATTTTTATGACATTTAAGAACTTTCTATCAAGTTGAAAGTTGAAAAAAAAAAAAAATTCAAATGCAAACTCAACGTAAATATCAAAAACAGATAAAAATATATTAATTTTTTTTTTTTTTTTTTAAACTACTTTTTATTAAAAGCAAAAAATGATAATACTATTATTAATAACACACATATTCAAAAGATTTTGAATAAAATTAAATTTAAATTAGCCTTTGATGTAAAGAGGGAAAATTTTTTTCATTAAAATTTTATATGAATGTCAGCATGCGGTGTTATCCAACCACAAAGAAAAATAAGAAAAAATAAAAATTCAGTGCTACACTTGGACGTGTTCATATATATATATGCTTATTATTTTTATTCCACTTGTAGACATACAGTGATGCTGTGTATTGTTGCGATATTAGTTTTCCAACCAGCAAAACTTGTCGAGTATCTCCGGAAAATACACGCGCGAGGTCAACACAAGTGAAGCACGCTTTAGTTTTTTTTTTTCATTTTATTTTATTTTTTGTTTCAACTCAAGAAAGAAGAGTCTTGTATCTTCACTTTTATATATATTTATATACACAAGAATAATATATATGTAAAGAAAAAAAAAAATGAAAAACTCAAGACACTGAAAAAAGTCACGTTCAACTCAACCCTTTACCCATGAAATCAATGAAGAAAGTTCATGATATATTTATAGTTTTCTAAAATGATAATTAAAAAATCAATATCTTAGTTTTGTATTATTAATAAAAGTAATTTGATTTAATTGAAAGAAAAATAACTTATCGATTTTTTTCTTGAATAAGTTACACATGAATTTCGTATTCAAAATTGAATATTAAATTTACAAATGAAAGTGGCTATCATGTAATTATGATATGCATTTGGCTAGTATTTATCAGTTGGCATTTATTGCATAACATTTTGAATAAATTTACATTGATAAATGAAAAAAAATTGACATATCTTTAGGAAGTAGATTATTAAATGAAAATAAACTTTTAAAAATTCAAACCAAAAAATAATAGTCTCGTGTTTTTAAAAAATGATAAAAAAATGTCATGCAAATATGATAATTTATGACAAGTTTTATTCAATGAAAATATATTATTCAGTATTAATAACGTGTAATACAGTTTGCATATACCTTGAGGGAATGAAAATTCCTTTGATGATGCAGGACACAAGACCAGAAGCTGCTAAACAACTTTATATAAAATAGCCAGATGGTGTGGTTAAAGTCTCAAGTGAATTAACTCACCCAACTGAAAGTTCTCATCTCTAAAAATTATTTATTTAAAAAAATAAATAAACCGGCTATATAATATTTATTTTTAATTATTTATTTTTACATTTCAATAATTAATTATGCATGATTTATTTATTAATAATTTCATTTATATTATGATAAAGTGTAATGCATTTTGAATGCGTCTGATTCACTATACCACCTGCAAATGAACGTTTAAATTTTCATATGATTGTAATTTGATCCTATTAGCCATTTTCTCATTAACGTACAATTACATTACTTAAGGCAAAGTCAAAACTATATTCCATTTGTGAACTTTACTCTTCATTTGTATATGCTGTATGTATTCTCTTTCAATCGTTATCATTTCTCTCTTACACAAACGAATAATATACTAAGCATATCGATTGCAATTTTAGACAATATTATTTTCACATATACATATACAATCCATTAGTTAATTTTGAAACAATAACAATTAAAATTATTATTGTTTTCTTCAATTTAAAGTCAACATTTTATGTCGTTAATGAAACAAAAAAATTATAATTTTTATTTTTATTTTATAAGTTACTAGTCACCGTTTAATAATTTAATTTTTTTCTTTTAATTAATATACAGTGACATTATTAGGATCACTTTAACAAGTACATACTTGAGTATAATAATTTTTTTTTTTTAATTTTTAACGAGAATAAACTTATTCATTTGAAATAAAAAAAAACTAATTAAATAATTGAAATGCGAGGATTACAGAAAAACGTTGAAATAGATTTAAAAAAAAAAATAAATTTATATAAAAATAAAAAAAGTAAATACAACGTTTGATGATAAAAAATTGTGTTACGGAATGCAATGCCTTTGGCTCGTTATCGTTCGCTTCAGCAAATACCGGATAAATCATCTTTCTCATTGGAATTTCATGCTCGCGCGAACTCAACCGCGTTGATCTCGCGTGCCATCAGATAATTATCACGATCGTTGTGGTTATGCTCCAATGAAAACCAAAAAAAAATATAAATGAATTTAATTTTATATGCAACAGAAAGCTCAAGTGTATCGTGAAGAAAATAAAATAGAAAGAAAATTGATATGCAAAAATGAAAAAAAAAATAGTTTTTGATATCGATGTAGCACAAAATTGAGGGTTGTATATACAAAATCGATTGAGTGTCTTTTTCATTCACCGCACAATCTCAAAACACGATCGGATATTTGAGTTCATATATGTTTTTGACAAGATAGAGACCACGGGATATCCGGAACATGCAAGCAACGTATCGTTTATACGACGACGATACACTTAATATATCGGTAAATAACTTTGCTGTTGTAACCACCCAAAATAACACAATCAACTCTTATCTGTCTGTGAAATATTATTTTTAAAAAATATCATTGCAATATTAATTTCAATAAAAATTACATTGAGTATGAACAAAAAAAAAAAAAGACAAGCTAATAAAGATAAAAAAGAAAAAAGTTTTTTTTTTTTTTTAAAAAATATCGTTGACAGTGTTTAATCACGTCACAGACAGGTATGCAAAATAATAATAATAAAATATAAACAAATATTTTCATACATTAATATGAATTTGAGAGGAAAAAAAAAATAATTTTTTCTTTTTTTTTTTTATCTCAATAATGATTGTTGTCGCGCGAAATTCCATTGGGGACAAAGTTTTAAGCAATATGTACTATCAGAGTATAAAGAGGGGGGGAGTAAATGTATATATGACACATCAAATAAACCTGATATCGGTAAAAATGACTCACGTGGTAAACATTGAAGAGTCAAGTCGAAGTCAGGTATATATAAATTTGTATATAACGCGATTCAAAGTCGGAGCAAGTTGTGCGTTTTTTTAAAATATTTAAGTCAGTATATATGCCTTGTTTTGCTACGGTTAAATATATATATAAATGATTATATGTGTGTTGAGTTTGCAAGAGTGCCGGGTCTCGCATTGAAGACCAGTTTTACTTGCAGTGCCACGCGAGAGTATCGTTCACCTTCGATTTTTAATAATTTTTAACTCTTTTTTTTTTTTTTTTTTTGTATTATTTACAATTTTTATATTTTAGTTAAATTTTCTTCTATTATTATCACATCATGGTCTTTGTGTTCTGTGTGAATATATAAATTTTCTATTTTCTCTTTTGCAATTTTAATTAACAAAAAAAATTCTCTTTACGTTATATTTGTGTTTTTTTTCTTGCCCCTTCTTCTGAAGTTGATATCAAAAGCCGTATGCATAATAAACATTTTTTTTTTTTACCCATCGTATTATTGCAATTTTTTTTTTTTCAAGATCATTATCGTGCGTCAGGTGTTGTCTATGTAATCAATATGACAGTGCTGCAGTGACTAGAAAAAAGCTTTTCATTAAAATATAAATTGTTTTTCTTTTTTTACATTTTTTTTTTTTTTTTGATTTTATCATGTGAATTTTTAAAGTGAGTTGTCAGTTTACTCCAGGAGAATTAAATACTCAATATCAGACGAATAAAAGGTGAATGAAATAATCAAAATAATACTATTTATCAATATTTAATGATAATAATTGTTCATGCGACAATTTTTATTCTTAATTTTCTTTTATTCTTTGCGTCATATTTGTCATATCAATACTGTCCGTGTTATTGTTTTTTTTTCTTTTTTAATTTCCTGATTGTTATCAAACATTTTCAAAGGAAATTGTAATGAATTTTTCTCTCTGATAAATTTTTTTAATAAAAGTAATAACGACCATTGAAAAAACATAAAAATCAATTAACAATTTTTAATTCTTTTTATGTGTTTTGATTAGATTTCAATTACTTTAATTATTATCGAGTGTAAATATGTGAAAAAAAAGTTAATTTAATTTAAACAATATACCAACAAATGATTTATATAATTTTTTTTATTTATTACAATTTTTTTACTGTCATTTTTGTTTTTTTTTTTTCTTTCGCAATCACTCTTTTGCTTCTTTTATTGTGTATACCTTTTTGCTTAAATGAACATAGAGATATGCAATTTTATGGTTTACTTGTTTATCGTGTTTAGATGTATATTTTATGTATACATATTTATTGAATGTGTTTGTGGTTATTTTTACAAAGTTAACACATTGATGGGTAATTGTGTAGACCACTCAATTTACATGGGAATTCATATAAAAGTTTTTATTTTCAATTCTTTTTTTTTATGTTTTTTAAATTTAAAGATCAAAATGTTGTATCCTGAAGGTATACAAACTTTAAATTTATAATATTATTATTATTATTATTATAAAATAAAATTTTTTATTATAATATTTCTCTGTAAATTCACCCTCACCTTCATCATGTGTACTCGGTTTGTTAAGCCATCTGTGATCTTCACAATCGTGTCAATCAACTGCCAGAAAAAATGAAAAAAAAAAAAAAAAAAAAAAAAAAAAAACAATTTCAAAGTAATAATTTTTATTATTTCGGTTTTTATATTATTATTATTATTATATTTGTAATTTTTTTGAAAGCTTCATTTCAATTTTATATTTCAAGTGGTTTTATTTTTTTCTTTCATTACTCCACAATGGTTTTGCATTACTAAATATTTTCTTCATTGCGTCACGCAATGTGGCTTTTTATAAAATAATTTCAAAAAAATACACATGAATATTTTCATTTACAACAAATTCATAATAATAATTTCAATTTGTCATAGTTTTTTATTAAAAAAAAAAGTTAAATTTTCATATTCAAAGAATTCTTATTACATATTTCATTTATATAATTTGAAATTATTATATTTATTTCTGTTTTATTTAAATTTAAATGAGACGTCATACATACTTTGATGTAATATCAGTATGATTTTATTTTGTGATATTGATATAGGCAATGTTTGATTTTGATAATGAGTTTTCTCTCAATTTTCAAGAAGAGAATTGTAAATATACAGTGCAAAGTAACGAAGACTACGATGTATAACTCTTTGAAAAAAAAATTATATTTACGTTATTTGAGATGCATAACGCCCCCAGCATTTAAATATGCCTCTTATATTTTCCATATATAAATTATATAAATTATGATAAACATAAATGTTTAATATTTTTTATTAAAAACATTTATATACTTTTAAAGTTGCATTATTCAATTTTAACTACTCATATCACTCACTCGGTCCAAATAGAATTATAATTACATTTTTTATCGAATCATAAAGCTTGCATGTGTTGATAATCAAAAAAAACAAAGCAAATATTTTGTTTGTTGTCACATGAGTTCTATTTGATCAATATATTTTAATTTTATAATAATAATACAACGTTGTTTGCATATATGTGAAAGTTTTATTGGGTATATGTTTGATCAGGTATAGGAAATTGTGCTTTGAATGGAAAAATACTTACATAGTACTTATTTAAAATCAGCTAGGGTATTTAGATGAGGAAAGTTTCAAGATGATGATAATGATAATCGATTGTGGAATAGCAAAAAAAACGTTCGTGCAACATAGTTGTTGGTGAAACTGATCGAGTTATATGTAGGTAGATTTATATCTATGTAGTTATAGGACCACACTTTCTGATAGTTTATATATATACATAAACATTTGTGAGATCGGTCAAGCTGGCGCCTTTGGCTTATTTTTTTATTATTTTATTATTATTGGTTTTTTTTTTCTCGATGAAATTAACGTGCTCCCGTTTTATCGTGTTTGACCGAAGGCCATCAGGACTTACTCGGCCTTCATATTTGAATTGCGCACTTTAAGAGTCAATAAATTTACCAAAAAATTTAATTTCTCTGTATCGTATGTTATTCAATTTTATTAAAGATATATATTTTTAATTCTATTGAATTTGCCAATTTTTTTTTTTATTTATATTTTTTATATTTCAAACGCACAAAAAGTAATAATAATAAATCAATTGAAATATTATTACATTACTTTTAAAAATAAAGAAAATATATTTATAAAAAATTTATTTTTATATACGGATATACAAAATAATTGGTAAATGCATATGTACTTTCAACAAATTTGATGTGAATTGCTCATCTATATACCAATGGAAATTTCAACAAGGAAATTGAATTTAAATTTGACACCCCTCATTTTATATACATATATTTATTTACGTGTGGTCATCTAAATTTCTAATTACCATTTGAATTGGTATATATGTGACAATAAGCACATGAACAGAAGTTTCTCAGTCCCAATGGGAAACCTGGTGCTTCAATCGATGCGTGCCATTTTCGATAAGCGGATTCACCAAAGTAATACGATTCAACAATTCTATCTCGACACGTAAAACCATGCTATCCATATACTCAATCTATTCACACATATATACATTAAAAATAAATAAATAAATAAACATTTTATTTAAAAAATACATTACGTTAATTAAAAATATTTCATCTGATAAAATAACGGTACAGTTTATTTTTTTTATTTTTATTACTGATTAATTCTGTTGTGAGTTATATAATGGCAAATAAAATCACGAATTGTATATTTATATATTCGATTTAAAATAAAAATTTATATATATAACCTTTTAATATATATAAAACAAAATGAATATTATTGTTAACATTCATTATTATGTTTGGCATTTGAACGACGAGTACATATATGTACAAAAAGATATATATTCCAGTGTAACTGAGCACATACATGGGTCTTGAACGGTCAATGAACTCATTCTTAGTACAGGTATATATATAAATAAATAAAAATATACATAAATAGCGGTCCTGATATGTGTTTCCAAAAGTTAAACATCTATAAACTTGCCGGCAGATAATAAATAAATTATTTAAAATAATTATCTTGGCTCAATAATTGTTGAAAAAGACAGATTAAATACACATTATTATTTATTTTAGATAAATAAATTTTTATATTTTTTATATATATATGCATGTGTAAATATTTGTGTGTTATTCTCGACTTTGTTTTTTATTTAATGCACAAATGTTTACGTAGGCAAGTAATACTGGTGGTGATGTCAGCAGCCTCACCTCAATGTTAACTCGTCTCAGATTCAATTGAATAAGTTTAATATTACCAGTTAGATACTAAAAGGGGTTGACAATAGAAGTTGTATAAAATTACGAAGAACACCAATAAGATAATGAAAACAATTGAAATTGTAGTAAAACTATATGACCACCTACTTTATTCAAATAAATCAAAATCATTATATAAACATGTTGGATCATTAATGATCATAAATATTTATTTTCAATTATTTTTTATCAGATAGTTTTTCTTTTTTTCCAGTTTGTTAATATTATCCTTGACACTCGGCAACATTTTTTGTTTGATTATAAAAAAAATAATATACCTTAACATAAGGTAGATAAATTTATGTATAAATATTGGGGATTTTTAAATTCCAGAATAATTTTGAAAACTTTTTGAATCCATTCAGTATTTTTGGTGTATTTTTTTTATTTTTCAATATATAAATGATATGATGGAATGAAAAAATAAATAAAACGACTGAATATATATTTCCATTGACATATATATTTTTTTCTTTTATTATTTTTTTATATCCTGGATTTTTTATTTATTTATTTGAATCTCGATGTCACAGATTCCACGTGGATTTTTGCATATGAAAAGCAACGCCCCCGATCAATGATTCACATATGTAAATAAAAAAAAATATATATACCTATATGCCATGTACAATATGTAAGTTATGTTTTTTTGTATATTTGCATTTGCGATACTATGCGACAGACAGACTCTTTCATCTTACATCACTTTTTTTTTATTTTTTACGTTTAATTTTTCGTTTTAAAATATTTGCACTGTCTGTTTGCATAACCTTGTGTTTATTTATATTAATTTTTTTGGCTTTTTCATCAAATAGATATAGGGATTATTTGATTTATTTATAGTTAAATTAAAACATTTTATAAATTCATTAAATGATTTTCTAAATTGACAAATAATACCTTAGAGACTGAGACGATTTCCATATAAGAATGAGTTTTATTTTTATCTGACATCAGTGATTGAGATCGGTATGTCCTCATTCTGTCTGTTGTCTCATCACTATCTTGCCTTGATTTTTTTTTTTTACTCTTTTTTTATTTTAGTATATTGGATTTTGCCTGTTAATTTAGCTCGAAAGTTTGTACGTTTAATTTAAAAATTTATGTAATTAAATAATATTTTTTATTCAATTTGAAATATTTGATTTATATATTTCACCTTTTGTTCAATGTTATTATTATACATTTTTTTTTTTCTTAAATCTTGGCATTTGGTTTGCTCTGGTTTAATCTTTTGACAATGAGAAAAGTTTAATTTTGCTAATATAAAATAAAACGGAAATGAGAGGAGCTTTACGAATAATAATCGACCAATCGACAATCCTCAGTTACTTTTCAATGTAATTAGAAACTCTCAGAACTTTTTTTTTCTTTTTTTTAAAATACAAAAAGTTAAATGTGAATAATGATTTTTCTTTTTTAAATATTATTATCTTTCATTTATTAACGAGTGAACTATTTTAATTACCTCGACACGTTTCATTTATGTAAAAAAAATATTTATTTATGAGTTTTAATATCGTCAATGTTACTGAAGCGATCATCATCAATTATTTTTATTATTTTTATATCGTCACGATAAAACATATGCTGATGAGAGATGAAAATACTTGAATGAATCACGTTCAAGTTACACCCACTTTTACCATCGACCTTACCCTCACCTTTTCGTGTTGTTCATATGTATATAATCTACATACTCAGATTATATACGTGAGTAAGTGAAAGAAACAAATTGAGATTAAAGTATGACTCTCCGACAATAATAAAATAATTCAAAAAAAAAAAAAAAAATAATAAAATAAAACAGTGGGCGATTTTTAAAACACACTTACTCCAAAAATAACATATTTTTTATTTTTTAAATTTTCATTTTATTTTTTACAATCCTTTTTTTTTATTTTTCAAGTTAAAAATAATATTTAAATTTAATTTTTTTATATAATTATTATTTTGTTGTTTATTTATTTTACTTTTTTTATATTATTTTCAGAATATGATGATATTAACCAGGCAATGATGACAGAAATATAAAGACCAATATAAAAAAAATAACTAAAAGTAAAAGAAAAAAATACATTATTAGTTATAAAATCTAGAGAAAAAAAAAAAATTAAATTAAATTAAAAGTGTTGATTTAGATTGTTTGTGTGCATACGACAGTTTGGATCGTTTACAGTCTTAATTGCAACATCGAGCAAGTGCAATAATGGAAGTTTGTTGAGTGTATATTGTGATGCCGCGCAGTGTTCCCATTGTCGCGGATTGTGTTTCGGTTTTTTTTTCTCATTTTTTTTTTTTTTTCGTGGTAAAATGTGACCGATAACGATTGTTTTTACAATTAAACTCCAGTAAAGTTTGAACAAAAAAATACAACGAAAAACAACCAATTAAAAACGTTAAAATATTTAATATTTTCAAAAAATTTATGTATTATTATTCAAATTTTATTATAAAAAAAATTTGAAAATAATACCATTATTACGATGCGGGTATTTGGTGCAACTGTGATCATCTTCATCTCATGTGCCATCGGTGAGTTTTTATTATTATTTTATTATTATTTTACTATTTTGTTGGTCAGTTTTACTATATACTGTCGAATTTTTTATTTTCTTTTTTTTGCTGAATCATATTTTAAATTGATATTGTTCAAATATATTTGTCCGTGAAACATCATAACAATGAATTTTTTTTGCATAATAAAAATGATTATTTTTATCAGCAACAAAGAAAAAATATTGAACGGATAAGGTTTTATATTTTTATTTATTTTTTATTCTTTTTTTTTTTATGATAAAATTTTATTTTTAATCGGTTTTATATTTTATTTTTATTTATTTTTTTTACTATAAAAATATAATCCAAACAAACCGTTAAAATACATTACGACAAGATTTTTAATTGAAAAAAATAATTACACAAATATATAAACGAGTTTTTATTTTTTTTTTCTTCGTTAATGGTTTTTTTCTGAAGTTTATTTTGAGAGTAAATACTTTTGAAATAAAATTGTTTACATATTGTTATGAATAAAATAATATTTGCGTTTATTTATACTTCAATTATTGAGGGTTTTAATCTTAGCTAGCATTAATTAGGAGACTTCAGTAGAATTCCCGAATGAATAAATAATTAAAAACGTTAAAAAAACAGCTTTTTTTTTAACATTGGTTTTTATTTATTTATTATTTTTAATTAAATCTAATAATATCAGTATTTAATGGTCCAGCTGGGCTTGTTCTACATTTGAATGCATCACCATCATGCAGATGAATAATAATGAAATATCTCTCGGGTGCAGTTTTAGATGAAACGTTAGGAATTCTGGGCTTGTTCATATGTGCAATTGTCAGTAATTAAGTTATTTGCAATATCAATGCGTGAAATTAATACAAAATATTTATACTGACTGATTCACGTTATTTAAACTATAAAATATTTCAATCCAAATCAATAAATATCTCAACAAATAAAATAAAATCAATGAGACTTTATACCTTTGTAAATCGAATAAAAGAGTAAAAATGAAATCAAATTACCAAAGAAAAATAGAGAAAATAAAGAAATAAAAAAGCCAAGATAGGTTTCCCAGGTGGACACATCATAGAAAAAAAAACCGAGAAGCCGGGTTTACTTGAAAATCGCGTTAACTGTGGTTTAACTTCCGGTTGGCAAGCTCGTTTCATTGGTTTATCGTGGATTGACCTTATCATTGTTTTATTTTTTTAACTTTTATTTATTTAAAAAAAAAATAAAAAAATACATTTCCTATTTATTTATTTAATTTTCCACATTGTAAACAGACAATACTTTTTCTTTTTTTAAATTATATCCGCCAGTTTCAACAAAGTCCATGCGACTTGAATTTCACTTAATTCTCTTCACAACTTTTTACAAACAACCTGTACATATATTTATTTAAAAGTCAAATAAACTTTCATGCATGTATCATCAACACACAAGAAATAGAACGAAAAATTACAAAATTATATAATAAAAATGAAGCAATTCAAAGTAATATCCTTAAATAAACCATATTTTCTATCTGAAATTAACAATATTTTTATAAAAAAAATACTATCAAATATAAGATATTTTTTTTATCTACAGAGATATAAAAATAAAATATTATTACTTAATAACAAATAGCACAGACATTTTTTAGGAATTTATTTTTTTATTTTTACTTTTACCATGCTTTTTCACGTATACACTTTTCACCATTATGTGTTGATTTTTTATTCTTTTTAATTTTTTTTTTTCACTTTTCAATGTACTATGTCAAGAGAACGATACCAAAAAGTTCCACATCGCATAGCATGTAAACGTACAGTGGCATTCTTCGTTAAATAAAAGTAAAAAAAAAAAAAATAGAATAAATAAATGAAAAAAAAAATCAGAGTAATGTGTGCAGTGTGTTGGTTAAAGTCTTATGCTCACATAAAACAAACATGCATGTGCAATGCTATTCACAGAAAGAAATGCGAACAATCCTCATGTGGATCGATCATTGAATTCCAAGTCTTTATGACCTCTTCCATTGACATCAGAATATATTTTTCTCTCAGTCGTCTCAATGACCCACTCTGTAAATCATTTGGCATAATACTTTTGCAATTTTCTCATATGTCCATCAACATATTTTGCATCACATTCCCACTAATTTTCGTTATAAAATATTAATTTTTTCAATTCTATTCTCCATTCTTTTTATTTTTTTGTTGTTTAACAAAATACTGATGGATTTTTGCATTTGCCAATTTGATCAACTCATCCATAAAACTATTGTTCTTTTTTTTCTAAATTTTTTTTATACGTGTTTATTGAAAATTGATTTCACTCGATGATGAAAGGATTCATTTGAAATTCTATTTCAACAAACCGATTTTCAAACGTCAAGATTATTTTATTATTTAAACCTGAACTATATTGACATTATTTTTTTTTTTATATCAATGCTTTATTTGTATTTTTTGTTTAATTTGTATGCTTGAAATTTTATTAAAATTTCTTGATGTAATTGGATTTTTTCGTTGGAATTAAAATTCGTTGTTAAATTCTCATATTGTCGTAAAATAAAAGTTGTAGAATAGTCATCATTACTTTGAAAATAGAGGTATTAAAATGTTCAACAAACTTTTAGCATCAAACCATCAAAACTTAACTTGTGAATACCCTGAAAGACTGTCTGAAAGAATAAATTTTATACCACTTGGATGACATGTATGATGCTTCAAGTAGCTTTTCAGTTTTCACCTCTCAACTATAAATATATTATTTATATAATTAAATAAATTTTTTATTGTAATGTTATATAATATTCTTTTTTTTTTTTTTTGAAAAATAATTTTTTTTATCTTTACTTAATACCATTTCTCTGATCTCAGCCTTCCAGCGATTTTCATCTTTTATTCTTTGTGCATGTCGACTACTTTTTAGATTTACCACTTATTTTTTTATTTTATTTTATTTTTTTACTTGGGGATATTTCATTGGGATAAGGCCGAAGGGGATTTCATCACTATATATATAACATTTGGAACTCTTCATGATCCTTTTTTCGTTTCAAAATGGTGAGAAGGTAATCCTCATTTAGCTCATCTTGAGTTTTATATATATTTTTCTTTTTTCTTCCTCTTCATTTCATTCTTTTGTATTAAATTTTTTCTCATTGTTTCTTAAAATGAAACTATCACTTGACTCAAGTGTAAAAATAATGGGATTCAGTATAATATCATTATATTGATATTAAAAATAAAAAATATGAAAAACAATATTCTTGTTAAATTGAAAAATGAAATATGTCAAAAACAAATGTACAAAGCATTTTGTTATTATTTTACTCGAATGTATAGCAATGTATATATATTGAGAAACTGATGAAATGGAAAAGAGATCTTGAAGAAAAGACTCTGTTATCCAGTATGACATAAAGGTATATATGAAAACTTCGATAAGTTTATTTTTTTTTATTCTGGTGATATTGGAATCAATGAGGTAAAACTTTGTCCAACAAAATAAGTTTGAAAGAAAAAAAAATAGCTCTCAAAAATAGTATAAATATTTAATTAATTTTCTATTAACAAAAAATTAATTGAGTTTTTGTAAAGAAAATTATTTAAAATTGGAAAATTTGTTTCACCTTTTAATTGATTTTTTTTTCAATGGTCATTATACAGATATGAATTTCGTATTTTTATATAATTTTTATTTCAATTTGACATTTAAAATGATATTTGGATTATAATTCTATGATCCTTTTTAAATTCATATTTCATCAAACTTAAGTTAAAGCTTTTTTTTTTTTTCGTATATCTTGGGATAAAATTATTTCTGAAAATTTCATATTTTTTTATCGCTTTATACATTCAGAGAAATAAAGTGCAATCGTAATCACTCAAGTGCATAATTCTTTCAATCTTTTAATAAAATAAAATACCAAAGTTCCAATTGTTGAGCAAAAAGTTTAACAAAAAAAATATATATATCGATAAAGATCTTTACAATATTCACAACCAAAAATATAATCTCTAAACTCTTCATTTTTTTTCCAATTTTATTTATTATTTCATATCATCTTTGAAAAATATTTATTTAATTCTTTTTTTTTTCTTCCATACAATAGAACAACCTAAACTTTGTCAACCACTTTTTGACTGAAAAAGATAAATAAAAAAAAAATCAACAACAATAGATAAGGAAAAGTTTAAAAAACTTTTATTGAATTTTATTATTTTTTCTCATTCTGATATGAATTTTATTTCCTTATGTTTTTATCACGTGACAGTTGCAAAACTCATTGATTCATGTATAATATGCATATCTCTTCCAAGTAATGCTTTTGCACTCGATATAAATTCTTCCGCATTGTCATAACGAAATGACGATTGAATATAAAATATTGATAATAATTATCATTCCAAGAAGACAATATTGAACAATAAATAATAATGATCGTAAAATATAATTCAAAAAACAACTCTTTACTATAAATAATAATAAATAAAATAGTAATTGGTTTTGATGAAAATAAATTAAATTTTTCTTCTAAAAATTCGTAGGTTAAATCTGTGATTTATGACTTTTTTTTTTAACATTGATAAAGCTCTTTTATGTACCAAGTGAATTAATGTTTTTCTATATATGGTACTCAAGTATAATACATAACTTTTATATCTACGTATTTTCTGCATTATAAAAATAATAAATGAAAAAGTTAAATAAAAGTATGAAGATGAGTGGCAAAATGTCTCTCATTCGCTCAACTTCTATTATATATGAATTTCACGAGCTCTTTGCCTTATATTTTCTACATTTTTACTTTTTAAACGCGTTCGCTATAGTCAGGCTACAATATTTTTATTTTTATATGAATATTTTTTGGGCTAATAAAAATGCGTTTGAACTATTTTTCATGTTTTATTTTTAAAAAAAATTCCACGATAACGCATCTTTTTTATTTTCGATATTATTTTTTACCACGTGGCTAAGATGAAAAGTTTAAAATGAAAGTTTTTTCTCGTTTAAATCTCATCTTCATCGACCCTCAAACGTGACTTTTCCATCGGCATAAAACTTTACAAGAAAATCATAATATATAAAAAAAAAAAATGACATGCATTTCATTATAGCGTAAATAAAGTGAGTAGTGATTTTTATGTTATCGAGAAAAAAAAAAATGTAATGGATAAGCGCAATGCGGTAATCATGCAGTTGTGAAAAAATAAATAAATCAGAAATTTATGGTAATAAAAGAGAGAATGAATAACAAAAAAAAGTATTCATATATTTACTGAATAAAATAAAATAGAATCAAAACTGAATACCAATGATTTAAAGTCATAGAAACTTGAAATTTTCTCTTGAAGATTTAGAATCATTTCAAGCACTATTAATATTCTCAATTTTATATCTTTTTATTTTGTCATTTTTTTATTGCTCACTCGATATATCGTATATAAATTCAACGATATATCAAATAAAAATTGCATATTCAATCTTATTTTTTTTTATTTTATATTTTTTTCATTTCCATTTATTTTATTTCGTTATGTTTCAGTTTATATTATTTTATAAAATATAAATATTTTATATATATTTTTAATCTGTTTCGTTTGAATGAGTAGTGTTCATGTATTGAAAAAAAATTTCGAGAGTAAAACACGAGAATAGGTGTCAAGGGTCCCGTGTGATTATTGTTGAATGTTTTGGTGGATTGAAAAACAAGTGGAAACACTCGAAACCCCACACACGTTATAAACACATGCTTTCAGAGTGACCTGCATTTTGAATTTTTCATCCACATATAAAATATTTTAACTTGAAAAATTTTCGTCTAGCCAAAATTTAGTAAAATTACATTCGTTACGTTATGTAAATCATGTTTAATTATTTATCTTCCATAACTGCATAAAATGAATAACAAATGTATTTTTTTTGCGGCATATGCGTTACACACATGTCCTTTGAACATAATAAGCCCTGATGGACTTTATTATCAGACCCTGTATTGCGTTGTCGACATAATTTGTTTGCGTGTCAAAAAAATCCATAAATTGCATGTTAAAAAAACATCTGCTTCTTTGACGCATATATTTTTTAATAATTTCTTAAATTCACACACAATTTAAATATTTTTTGTTCCTGTACTTGCGAAAAAAAAATATACCTTTATTTAAAAATCATAATTGCAAGTCACTGTAAACGACGGAAGTGAACACATCAAATCGCATCAATGTTGCTGACAGTAACCGGAAATGGGAAGGAAATTGAACCGAAGACGGGTAAACACCCAAGGCGCTGATATTAATGTCGTCTACGTGGGTGGTCTTATGCACATACACGTATATAAATATTTATTTAGTTTTTTATTTTTTTTTTTCACCTCAAATGGATTCTTGCTTTCTCCTTTCTCCACACAAATCTTTTAATAACAAAATAACAAGCCAAAAATATTATAATTAATTTAACAACGTGAAAATTTTTTGATGCATTTTTTTAAATAATAAACAAAACGTAGTTGAACAATGATAACCATAATAAAAGGGGTATATGCTTAGAATATTAATTAATACTTGGCCAATCTAATATTGCAAATAAAATTTATTTAGCCTAATGTTCAAAGGCCGTTCATCGGTTCGAAACTAGCGGTTTTTGTATTTAACTTAACAACCGGTTTGCTTGCATTAAAGTCCATATTTCTTTGCAATTTTTTTTTGTGTTATTTATCAACACAAAACTTGGCATTATAATCCTCATGGTATATTTTTATCCAAATATTTATTTTAATATATTCATTCAATTAAATTTTTTTTTTAATTCAAAAAAATCTGATGAAAATCAATTAAACATTTTTTATTTAAAAAAAAAATCTAAAATGTCAAATAACATTAACAAAATGTATTTTAATAAATCAAAAGATGTTTTTTTTTTTTGTTGAATTTTATTCAAAATAAATTCTGCTAAATATCCTGCAGTGAAAATAGTAATAATTTTATACATAAATATTTGTAAACTGTATATATACTCTGAGGATTTCTTTGTATAATATTTTGCTACATAAAGATGGTAATTTTAGTCTTATGAATACAAATCAGGTTTAAGTTTGTAATGACTTAACCCGTATAGCATTGTGCACAAGGCTGATGGTAGATCAGCATCAAGAGTATCAAAGATCCACAAAACACCATCATAAATTGTCTCTATGTGTATATAATTGGGTCAAGTAAAATGAGTTAACCCAGGCACACATGAACAATTGTAAATCTACCACTTAATAATAACAATAATATAAATTAAAATGTATATATTGTATATATGCATATAATAGAGCTAAAAGATTTGTGGTCGTTTTTAGTTCAAAAGTTGTTAGCAATAATTCCATAGAGTCATCTTTTGACAGCACAATTACAACAGACAATTTTACCTCATTATTTTAACCGTATTTATGTCAATTAAATATTCTTTATTCAATTCCTTCAATGTTTATCAGCCACCAACGTTAATAGTTGCCTTTTTTTTCTATTTTTTTTTCTTGTTGAATAAAAATATTTGAGTGAAAAAATAAATAGACATATATTGTTGTTGTATATGAATATATTGAGTTTGTGAAATACGTCGGCTACCATCCAACTATGTACACATTGTAGTAGTGCTTTCTATATAGAACGATAAAATATGGTAAAAGCCCAGGCAAGTGAGAAACTGTCTGACACTGTATGGTATAATACATAAATATATATATTTATATACACATTTAACCAGGCTAACCGGCCAACGTAGGCGTTCGATATTTTCATCCTGAAAGGTGCACACGATAATGTGGGGTAAAAGGTTGTCGAGCTCTCCTCATTTGCCATTTTTACCACAAAGTTTTTTCTTCGGCTTTTAATATATAACACTACTTTTTTTTTTTTCTTCACTTTAGTTTTTGATGAATTTGTTTATATTATTATTATCATACCTAATTTTATTTTGTTATCTTATTTTTTTCAAAATTGTAATTTACAAAAGTATAAAATTCATTCAAGTGAGAGTTTTATCAACTATATAATGATGAATTTATTGATAAAATTTATAACGAAAATGATAAGTTATTAAATTCTGAAAAATTAATAATCTGTTTTACAAAAGTTAATGGATTTATGATTTTTTTTTAATTGAGCAAAAAAATTATATATATAAAAGTATATCCTCGGTAAAAGTAAATTTCTAGTTAATAAATTTTAAATGGGTTTTTTTATTGATTGAAGAAAAAATAAATTAAAACTCGGAATTATTTTGATAAATTATATTATATTTGTTGAAAATCAATGAATCGTCTTTCTTATTTATAAAAAAACAAGAAAGTCAAAGCTTAAATAAATGAATAAATAGACAATTTATTATTATTATTTAGCTTATATATAATCTCAAGTTAAAGTTTGCTTTGAATTGAGAAAAAGCTCATCTCGCGCATAAGTAGAGCTGTAAAACTTGTCGAAACATGATGAAAGTTTCACAAAACTTTAAACGACAAAACTGTCGACAGATGATAACTCAAATATAATTTCTCATCATTTAAATATATTTATATATTTAATGACGTATACATAAAATAAAATGAAAAATAAAATTAATAACTTTCAAATAGCACAACATTTATGGCCAATTAAATTATCAAATATATCAAATATATTTTGAATATTTAATTGACATATTTTATTATTAAAATAGCATTATTGTCAATATTTAGACCACACATGAGACCAATTACCAATAATGTATATATAATGTAGAATTTTCTCGATCAATGTCCAATTTATCATGCTCATAATTAAACTAATTTTAATAATTTTTTTTACACTATTATTTTTTATTTTTTACTACAATTTTATAATAATAATTTTACGCATTATTATTACAATAAATAATGCATGAAATATTTATTATTATATAATTTATAAAAATAAAAATTTTAATGGTCTGTGTTTGGTGGTGATTAAAATTCTTAATTGGATTTGTGTTTTAGATAAATTTATGTACGAAAATAGAATACGATACAGTTAATAAACATGTTGTGATAATTTCTTTGCATGTTATAATTATACTTGTAATCTAAACGGAAACATCAAAAGTTATATAGTAAAACGTCTTGAAACTGTCAAAACGTCACACAAAATTTTCAAGTCACTGCGTCATCGTCTATTACCAATTACTACTGCATAGCAGTGCGCTATTTTTAAATTATCCAAAAATTTTTATAGCTTGAATAAAAGCTTCCATTCGCGTATTATATATATTTCATCAGAGAATATAGTTGACTACAATTTACTTGGTTCAATAATTTATATTATTTTATATTATATTTTTTATGAAAATCAATTTAAATGTTTATATAGCAAAAAATAAATTTCGCTAAAAGCAAATTGCTTGATATTTTCATTTGAAAATAATAAAAATCAATAGTTTAAGTATAAATATATTTAAAAGAGTAAAAAGTTTTTTTACAAGTTATTTTTTTAATTACAATTATTTTAAATATGAAAAAAACATTAAATGAAACAAAAAATTGTAGCAAAAAAAAAAAAAAACAAGCTGCGGAAATATGTTACCTCTGGCAATGTTCCATTTTTAGTCATTAAAAAAAAGTAAATAATAATAATTTTGTAAGCCCATACATGCAAAGGATATCACAATTAATTGTTTAGTCAAAAATATCAAAAAGAAAATATTCAAAATTTGCCAGCAATTCATGTCACGTAAATTTAGATGACAATTTTTTCGTTTTTCTATTTTATTTATATATTATCTTCATTCTTTATTTTTTTTTTGTCTATTTATTTTTCCTTTTTTTTTTTTGAAACAAGAAAAAATGTAATTTAAAGTCTGTTTATACAACATGACCTCGAACTTGAGACTGCTCATTTATTCTCGTCTGTGTAGTTTAAATATATTTAGTTTGTGACAAACAACCCAGTGATTTAAATCGTCTTACGTAATTCCACATATTTAACACAACGAGTTTCATCATTCATAAAATTCTTTCTATATGTTGCAATAAATTTTCCTGGGATTTTGATATTTTCATTTGTCACTACATTCCAAGTCAAAATGTTTATTTAAATTAAAAATTTATTTTTAAAATTTACAAATATACATTAGCTCTTTGCTGATACGAAAATACTAATTTTAAATTTATTTGATAAATTTAAAAATACATTTTTTATTGAATGGCTAATTTTATAAATCAAAAAGTTTATTACTTGGCAATTTTTTTTTTATATAAAAAATTAGTGTTTATTTTCATTTGACGTCAATATAAATTGTAAAGATTTTAAATTATATTTTCATTGAATTTTCCAATTATTTACTCTTAAGAAATCTCAACAATGAATACTCCAGTTTTATATTATTTTTATAAAAAATAATCCAAACAATGACAACGATAAATATAAAAATTTTTACAAATACTTTTCAATATAAAATGAGTTTAAAATTTGTGCTTGACTAGGGTTATTATTACATTGTCTTTTGTTCATCTATGACTGGACAAAAGAAAGTATTTTCAGAGCAATGATAAAAGAAATTTGCAAAAAAAAGTACATTTAAAAGATATGAGAATGATAAAAAAAATTGAAAATAAATATACATTGAGCAAATAGACAAAGTTGGAATATATATAAGAAGAAGAAGGACCTTTTAAAAGATAACAAGAAAAAAATGATGAAAACAAAAAACGCTTTTCCACCACGTTTAATGCAAAAGAAAAACGCGAAGTAGACAGCGAGAAAATGGAAGAATTTTTTTTTATTTTTAATACTTTTGTACTCGTTTTTTTTTTTACTCTATTTTTGTAACTTTTTATTTTGTTTTTTGCTATTGTTATATATCTCCATGGAAATAATAGCTAGAGGGTATCCCACATGAATGTTATCAACGCCCTTTTATATATATTTTATCATTCATCTTTTTCCTTTTTTCATTTGCATGCTTTATTGTCTCATTTAAACAATGTCATTTGAAAAAAAAACAAAAAAATAACCAAATAATAATGATTTTCTTTTTTTCTAATAATTATTATCGACACAATTCTTTTTTCTATTTTCAAATAAAATTGCATATTTAAAATAAAATTCGTACTATTGATTAAATAATATTTTCAACTGAAATACCAGAGTAACTTGACCTGTATTTATTGATGAATCAGCTTGAGAAGTAAAGCATTTAACTTGCTCGATGAAAAAAAAAAAAAACTTTAATTTATTTTTCTTTTTTATAAATTCAGAGAATTTAATTATCGTTTATACGCAGTAAACGCATCATAAAAGTAATAATAATTGGAAAAATGCCAGAAATAAAGATCTGTCTATCTTTCGCGTATCAATCAAATGCTTATTTTTTTTTTTTGAGCTTACATCATTTTGTTGGCATGTTAATGTTTAAATACCCGGAACTTTTATCACGAAATTCTTGTGATTTTTTTTCTTTATAAATGTTTGAAATACTTTGACACAAATAATAGTTAAAAATAGAAAATTTATTATTAGAAAATTAAATTATAAAAGAATATAAATTAAAATTTTTTAATTTTTCTATAAATAAATTTGGAATTTAATACTTGATATTGATTTATGTTGTGTGTATAAAATTTAATAGTTTATTTGACGTGTTGATTTTGAAATGGAAGTCAAACTTTGATGAATACTATACAGCTGGAGGTATCATTGTTCGCAATGATTGACAAAGTCATTTGACTGCGGGCAATGTATATTCGTATTGACATGACCACGTTAACCATCTCGTGTAATTATATCCTGAGGTAGATTTTCTAGGTCGAATATAAACCCAAAAGATTACGATATATTTATTCTTCAAGTATTTGTATTACATTTATATATTGATACATTGATTTTATATGTTATAAAATTTTACGTTCATAATATGCTCGTTTTGCTGCATCACAAACAACATTGATCCAATTGGACTTGCTATATATTTTTCATTCTTTTTCAACGTTATAATCTGCCTTTTTTATATTTTTACTGACAAAAAAATTTATCACACTGAATTAAATGAAAATCAATTTACTGTTTTTATTACATTTCAACTTGCTAAATATTTGATAACATTTTTTTTTAATTCTTTTTATCCATTTCATTCATATTTATCATTTTATTTTTTATTGAATTCCTTTTTTTATTTTATTTCATCAAAAAAAAAAAAAAAAAAAAAAACTATTTCTACTAAAATTTATCGGACTTTTGCAACATCAGTAAATCCGAGGAATGCAACTTATCAGACATTCCATTTTTAAATTCCGCTGTATCATTAATTTCATTTATTTTTTTTAATTCATAATTTTATATTTTCGACAAAATAAAAACAAAAATATAATTCATTATTTTTTTTTATTGATAACATAATTTAACAAAAGAAAAAAAAAACCCAACATAATAACAATCTATTATTGTTTTTATAATTTTATTTTGAAAATTCATTCATGTCAAAATATAAATCATTAAAATTTATCATCAAAAAAGTTAAATTATTATTTATAATAAATTTTTATAATTAAAATTCCAACAAAATATTTTAAATATCTATTAAAACAATTTGTGGTAAAAAGTTACTATCGTTTATCTTGTGTGCCATAATATATAGTGTTGTAAAATTATTGTTGTTTTAACACCCGTCACATCATCAAAATTAACACCCGTATCTCTTCTTTATACCGCTCTCTTCTTGGTCTCCTCGTCAATCCACTCCAGTTGCAGCTCGTTGTTATGTGTCTGCCACTATAGATGCAACACTATACCTCTGTTTTTGACATGAGTATGCACTTGTGTGCATACATATGGCAATGCTGTCCACCAGCTGAAACAAATCACTTGTCTAGCCAACATTACCGAGGTATATTTCACTCGAACTTATATGCAAACACACACACACACACACACAAATGTCAATCAAATTATAATTAATTTAAAGGAAAAATATATTTTCATCTTTTAAATTTATTTATTATAATTATGTTTAATGTTTAAATTACTATTAATCATTTATTTAAAGTAATTATAATGATAGAGTCATTGAAATTTTGTACTTGATAAATAGAGCTTTTCAAGAGCCAAATATTGCTTCTTCTATTTAATTGCATATATCCTTGAGATTTTGAGTGTAACAAACAATCCGTAAATGAAAAAAAAAAAAAAAAAAAAAACACTCGGTCACTTGGTAAGCTCATTTAATAACCAACCAGTCAATTTCAATTGACCAAGTTACACGAGAATGACCGTGAACCCTTATTATACCCAACGATCAATCATAAATAATTACTCAACAAGAGAATAATAAAAATGAAAAATATATTAATTTTAAATTTATTTGAGACAATAATTTAACTTTTTTTTATTTTTTATTAAGTTAATTATAATAATTACTATTTATTTTATTTTTTATAAAATGATATTTATGTTGAATGAAATTTATTAAATAAATTTAAAATAATTAATTTGTCTGCATGTAAATTTAAAAAATGTGACATACAGCTCTTCAATAATATTAATTCGAATATACTATTGTCAATTTTATAAATGAAATTGAATTTCATAGGTTGGGTATTGAGTTTATGAAATTGATATCGATAATTGTGATCGTAACATATTGAGGAAATAGAGTTTCATCATCAGAAACTCCAACATACGCTTCTGTGATTTTATATCAATATCCAATCATAACAAGTGCCTCTTTTTTATGTTGGAATTTTTTTTTCTTTTCTTTTTTACTATTCAAATCTTTTTTTTTTCTTATCGAATTATCAGTGCTCTATTTATTAAATAAAAATTCCCAGTAGTTATTATTATTTTATTTCCATTTAAAATATTGAAATTTATTTTTGATTTAATTTATTAAATTCATTAGAACATGTCACGATTAAAATTTATTTTTAATCGTCAAAATAACATCATAATAATGTTGAATTTATTACATTTTTAAATGCTATTTTAATAAATTAAATTTTCATATGAATATATTTGCTTTTTAATGATTAATTGATGATAAAATTGTTTAATCATTTAAATCGACAGGAATTTTATTATTTATTTAAATTAAATTTATTTAAAATTATTTTTACTTTTTTATTTTCAAAAGTTATGTATATACCTGTCATAAAACAAATTTCAACTGTATGATTTTTAATGTCAAGTGTGCATATACATAAAAACACTACACTTTTTGTGCACTTGCATTTCTAAGTATTTTTTTATTTATTTTTTTCACAAGTGTTCCATTGAGCCAACACTGATTTCAATCAACAAAAGCAATTAAAAAATCATTTGTCAATTTATTTGAAAATTCAAAATAATGAGAAAATAATTTACAATTTTTATACTGTATAAAAATTAAGAGTAAAATTTAGTTTAAAGTTGGTTCCTAAATTAATTTAAATCCTTCAGAAAACTATTAAGAGTAGAGCAATGAAAATTTATGGTGATAGTGTAGAGTAACAGTAGAAAAAAAATGGTAAAAAATGCAGTTTCATGTGACAAGAGCTTAACTTTGTTATCTTTTTTTTCCCCTTTTTTTTCTAAATTTAATCCATCAAATACACATGGTCTTGAGAAGGATAAATGTACCTTTAAAATTATCCGAGAATATAATTAATAAGTGCCAATTTATTAAACTGCAGTTGGTCATAAATTTATTCAGGATTAAATTGATTTACCTGTAATTTTTTATAGAAATTTAAAAGAGTAAAACCAATCGCATTAGTTTTTATATACTAAAAGTATCTTTGACCATAAAAAATTATATGTAAATACGACTTTAAATTAAATTTATCCTTCTCTTTGATATACAAAGATAAAAATATATTTCTTATTACCTCAAAATATATATGAATGTCATTTATTTAAAAAAAAATTTGAAAGTCGATAGGGAATTGAAAGCTCAAAAGCCACATCTTTCACTATTGCAAACGTGGATTTTCCAAAGAAATTCGATGTTTTTTCAAGTTCACATAATAGGTATATACTTTTCCCATGAGATATACTTTTGAAAAAGTTTTTACTGAAGTGACAAGATCGACACAGTCCCCTGTGACATTTTAAAAGTAGTTGATTCAACCCCAGGTGTAGCTAAGGTTAACTTATTTTTTATTTATTTTTCATATTTATTGCTTCAACATAATTTGATCAAATATTTTTATCTGAATTTAAAAACTATTATAAAGTTATAACCAACAATTTACTCTCATTCAGATTTTTTTTTAGTTGCTTATATTTAAATTACGAGTGATTTCTGGCTTATCAATTTTATACCTCGGGAATAAAATATAGCTGATGGAATTTTTGCTGTCTAAATTGTTTGAAATTTTCTTCTTTATATGTCAGACAATTTTTCAGTCAATCCTTCTTTGAATTTTGCTGCTGAAAAATAAACAAGATATAGGAATCCTAAAATTAGTAAAATCTGCATAAATTATTAGTCATATTTTTAAAATTTAACTCGAGCAATTATGAATGATAACTGGAGTATAAAATTATTCTAACAAATTTATGATTAAGTAGCAGATTTTTGGATTATTTCATTAAGCACCTGGTTTTATCATGTAATTACCAAATTTTTCATGAGAATAATGATTATCATTTTACATCTTGTCAGAATGAATAAAACTTTTATAATAAATGTAAGAATATACACATATTTAAAAAATAAAGAAAAATTATTCAAAGTTATATACAAAGTATATTTAAAAACTCGGGTCAAAAAAAAAAAAATCAAAAGTATATTTATAATTTATTTGAGAATGAAAGTAAAGTAAAAATTTTGAAGTTTAAATTGTAAGTGCCGGAAGCAAGCTATGTACATACGTATACGTATTTACTGTATATAAAAGATGGAAGAAAAAAAAAAAAGAAAAATAACTTTTAAATGCGTTGGAAAAGTCAGTTAAATCTCAAACTGTTTTTCGATATTAACCAGAAATAGTAAAGGTGTTTTATCCTAGTCAATGTAACACAAAAATAACAATAATTTAATAATTTTTTTTCCCAATTATTTTTACTAAAAAAGCAATAGCACAAACAACAATTAAACCCTCAAAAAAAATATCCACATTTTTTTATATAAAATTAAATATTATTCAGTTGAAAAAAAAACAAGTCTAGATGTTAATCTGCATTGAATCGAAATAGATGTTAATTTGCTGATAAAATAAACCATATAGTTCATTTGTTATTCCCTTTTTTTTTCCATTTTTTTTAAACCAAATGAAATATAAATTACGAACGTGATATTTTTATCAATGATAAACATCCATATGAATTCATCGACCTCAAAATTTAATACAACACGGCAATAAATAATCTATTTATTGGCATTTTCAAATATTTCAATAATCGTACATCATTCAAAATGAAATAGCAGTTATAGTGCACTGGTTTACCACTAATATTTCCCAACAAGAGTAATCCGGAATATTAACATACGTCGATGTAACTCGATTGCTAAATATTCAAATTTACAATATATTATATTCTCAAACAATCATGTACATGAATAACGACAATTATGGAAATACAATATTTTCCGATTTTAATAAAATGTGTGTCTTGATAACGAACAAAACATAAAAAGGAATATTATTACGATACGATTTTTTGCATTAATGTCGATCGATAAAACCTTGTCTCGAGTAAATGAGGCATCAAGGGCGACCAGATAATTCAAAAGAAAAATGATCAACTTATTTAATTGAATAAAAATATGTTGCTTATACAAAGGCCAAGACATTTTTCTCATCAACAACTTTATTCATGTGTTTTTGAAAATTTTTTCTGTTTAATTAAAAGAATATTTATACCGGTCTGCAGTAACTATGAAACTTGATATGAATTTTTCTATTATAATATTAAGTAAAGCAAAGAAAAAATAATCATAAAATAAATAGATAATGATAATAAAAAAACGAAAAGACAAAAACAATTTTTTAGGAAAGTGAAAAACACAACAATAAGAAAACAAAGTTGTTGGTATAGTGGAAGAAGGAAATTGGGGTTTTAGTTATAGAAACTTTGTGTTTGAGTGAGCGAGAAAATTGATCTTACAAATTTCCATAGAAAGCACTGTACTTTGGTGTTGACGTCTTTGGAAAGATGGTACATTTCCATACATAAACGAGAAGTAAACTGCTAGGATTGGTTATATGTCTGATCATCTAGCCAAGATTGGCGACGTTCCAAGACCAAATCATTGGACACTCATCTTTGTTTTACCTTATCATCTATAACTATATATATCTACAAATACATACAGATAGTCAGCAATTTAGCCAAGTGTGTGCATTTGAACAATTCCCTGTATATATTCTCGAATGCTATACTAAAGTTATCTGAATTCTTCAACTCACATATATATCAAACTATCAACAAACCAACTTGTAGAATTGTCAACATGGATCTACTGATATAAATCTACTCTCTCTCTTTCTTTCTCTTCATAAAGTATTATCAAACACACGTGAATTCACAATCTAAATTACATTCAAGTAACAAAGTAAAAATCCAACTTATAAAATCAAGTTTAACATCTTGTTATTTAACGACAACCACATTTATCATTATTAAGTTTTCAAAATTAAATATAAAATAAACAAAAAGGATTACTTTTTCATACACGAAAAAACCATCAAGTGTTTTTTTTGTTTTTTTTTTTTTCAAAAACAAACATATATATTTGTACTAGTTTATATTTATTAACTCAGAAAAAATTCACCTTTCTCTAACACCTTTTTCCTGTTCAATTCACACATACATATATTTATTTATATAAACCCACACACTATTGAGCTTTTTACTGACTTTTCACATAAGCCCCTTGCAAAAGAAAATAAAATAAAGCCTTTCCATCGAGCTTTTTTACACGACTCTCAATGGTGAATTGTGCTTGAAAGAAGGAAAAAAAATATACCCACAAAAAAAATATTAAAAAACAGTAGTTTTGAAGTTTTAAATGTGTAGTTTGAGGTCAAATGCATTCAACACGAGTTCTCATTATTCAACAATGAACAATTTAATGATGCATTTGAGTGTGTTCATATATATATCTGCATAAAGTCTCAACTAACTACCCTCATAATGCCAAAACATTTATCCTGTATTATTTATAATTTAAAAAATTTCATCGACAATTAAAATAACATTAACCAAAATTATTATATAAATATTTGTAATGATTTTATATAATATATTACAAGAATACACAAACTACTTGTGTAAACAATCAAAATATCAACAAAGAAAATTTATATAACTGATTGCATGTTAACCCTCAAGCATATATGAAATTTTCTCAGTTTATATTGATATAATCTTTCAATAATCATCAAAATAAACCACAATTTCAATTGAAAATAAAGAAAAAAATCTAATCTTCAATTATTTACACTGTTTATCTATCAAATACATGACTAATAAATATCATGATATCGATACTCGATGAACCAACAACTAATCATTATTATTATTACAAAATTTCAAATTTCCAGATATGAAATTTGATATTGTGCATGTATTTGATCCAGTAAATTTCTGTAATATTTCATAGCTACATTAATTAAAAATTATCTCTTGAAATATAAATTAAAGTTTCCAATTGATTTGAAAATAATTCATAAAAATTTTGTCAATAAAGTATCATTTTCAATTGTCGTTATGATGAATTAATAATGAATTTTCTCCACAAGTAAAGTGTGTGTTGTTTGTTTGAAATAAATTGTTTATTATATAATCGGATGCTTTGAGTAGAATGTCTGATAGAGCTAAAGCCTTGTTAGGATAAGATTAACAAAAGATACGTGTGGGTAAAATAGTTGATGGTGATGGTGATGGTGATGGAAATATGCAGAATGGATTTTGGTTTATATAGCATAAACCACGTAGCATGGTTACCAGCTTAGATTTTCGTTATACTCCTTTCAAGATAGAGTAATTGTTTTCAGTATGTGTCAAGTAATTGTATATGTATATATTAAAGCTATCTTTACTTGTTGTTTGTATCCTTTATCAACACACATTTGGGTACTAATCAAAATAGTCTCACTCTGTGTATACCATGTATTTTATTTCTATTATTTTCTGCTTTAATATACAGGGTATTGCCTGAGGGGCTTTACCTTATTAGTTTATAAATATTATCTGTGTACAGTTATGGAACACAAACAATATTTATTCGATACGTAGGTGTTATGAGATTTATTTGAAATTTAAAAAAACATTATTTAGTTATCAAATATTTATGTTAAATATTGACAAACTTTTTATTTATTATCAAGTTATTATAATTTTATTTTTTTATTTAATTTTTTTTACACAAAATCTTTAAAGAAATACAAGAAAAAACAGGAGTTTTTTTACTAAGAGTAATTTAATTGAGTAATTTAACAATATTTTCATTGAGTCAATAAAATTTTTACATGAAATTTTTGAAACTTTTACGTTATATACAATTCCAGTTTTAGGTAGAAATTTTATTTTGATATTTTTATTGTAGGATGTTTTTAACCTACGCGATTATTTTAAAATCCCAACTGATAATATTTTTAAATTTTTATAAACATAAATTTAAATATTTATCAAAATTCTCAATCTTTTATTTTTTTTATAAATCAGGAAAGTTGTGTTTGTTGTCATCTAGCTTTCTCAAAAATTATTTTAGCTATTGCAAAATTATAGAATAGCAGCTATCAAGTTTTAGATGATGGTTATTGTTATTGTAATATGATTTTTATATTTATCTAAAATTAAAAAAAAATATATTATCAAAGTTCCATGAGGGTGTTGTCAAGGTAACACAATGCTTTGTTCTTGTTGCTCTGTATGTTACGTTTCACACTTTATTACCCTCTTATATTGGATTATTTTTCAAGCCCTCTTATAATTCACAATAACCCATGTCTAAATTCAAAATGGATAAATTAATTTATCGTCTTATTCAATTGTAAAAAATTCAAAGTAATTTTTTAATATTATATTTTCTTTTTGAGCTTACTTATTACCTCAAGTGACACATATTTTTTCACAAATTTATTTCATATAGATTGAAAAATTTATAAGGAAAGAAAATATATGTGTGAACCTGGTCGGCGTGTTGAGTGGTATAAGTAATTTCACCAGTGCAAAGAGAATAAATTACACAAGAGAAATGGTCCAATTTTATACTTCCCAAGATTGACCGGCTCACTTGCACCGGAAATGAAAAAAAAAAAAAAAAAAAAAAAGACTAAATCTCACCACAGAGATCGTTTCAATTTTTTTTATTCCTCTTTTCTCAGTGTCTTCGTTATCTTCTGAATGCTTTTTTTTTTTTCTTTTAAACTTATCTCAACGTAGTTTGTTTTTTTTTTCTTTTCTCCCTCAAGTTTCTCTATGCGTTGATTAAAATTCATCAGTTTTTATGATTAAAATTATTTAATAAAACAATTAAAAATAAAGGATTAATTATAATATATTTATTAGTTTTATACTTGTTAAATTGTTCGGTAGATATAAACGATTTTGAGACATAGAAATAGTAAAGATACTTTGACCGAGATTCACATTGTCTTGGGCAACGATTGTCTGTCGATATGACTCTTGAGATTTGGTACTTTAGTTTCAAAAGTACAAGCATCGTACACGTTGAGAAATTCTTGTTAGAAACTTTTTGAAATAAAAAAACCATAGAAAATACATATATCTGAACATCTAGAGTTCTCAAAATGGACAAACGATGTCAAGATTCAAAATACAAGCTAAAAAACAAAGTTTTATCGATCAAACAAATGTAAATTCATATTAAATTTTATAATAAAATATTTAACATTCATGTCAATTTTTTTATTCATTTAAATTTTATGATTGAAATATTTTACAAAATATATCTCCAGATGTTTTTGACAAACAAGAATAATATTAATAAGCAATGTGTTGGTGATTTTGCAAAATATATTTTAGCTAATATATGAGGCATGTTGGATGATTTCCCAAGTGGCATACCAAGTTGTAGAATACAGTAGTTGCTTCTCCTTAATCGTGGCAATCATTCAAGTGAGCTTGATTGCACCATCATAGTTCTACCCTTCTTAGCTATGACTACTCTTGTAGATCTCTTCATAGTGATTGCTCTTTACAATTGTAAGGTATCTACAATCACTCCATCTATTTGAAAATTCCATCTCATAAATTTATCAAATAATTTTTATTTATTTGATTTCACTACAATACAATTTATATCAAATCATTTTACTTGAACTGTCAAATATTCCAAGTATAAAAAAACCATTAAGATAAAACCCAAACACAAAAAAACAAGACTTTTTAAATCTCAATCTGAAGAAAAAAAAAATTATTTATCTCTGTCACAACAAAAAAAAGATCAATTCCTACACAGCCGTACATAAGAATAAGTACCATTTCATTAATTTTACAAATGCCACTTGGGAGAAAAAAAAATATACATCTTGACAAAATCATGATGTGCCAATGAAAATCATTTGTAAACATTGTGGCTTTGTTAAATAGGGGTATATGACAATGACAGTACATAAGGGATTGTTATTTGATAATACTTGGCTGAATAGATAAGAGAAAATACGGGATTTCATGTTATACAACATACAATATACCATGTGACAATTTATCCATAGCATAACACAAACATACAATTGATAAATTATCATAAACAACAACTGATTCAACTGTAAAACATAATGACTAATGGCATATGCTGACTGAAATCTTCATCATTACAAAATTATTTAGCCTCAAAGTTTGATAGGATCTAATATAAAGTTTCATCAAATACTCCATCAACCAATGTATATTTTCAGCTCTGTTTATCATCAAAACTTTACCTTGATAGACAAATAGATGGTGTATCATTAAAGATATTGAAATTCAACGTAATGTAACTTTGATAAATTAAATTTACTCCAATTTAATCAATACAAATATTATATAATAATAAGATGTGTTGATCAATCAATAATGATTTAACTATTCACAAAACTTTTGATTGTATAGATATTTTGATAAGTTTAAGAAACAATGTTTGTTATTTAACAACATCATCACTAAAATAATGATATTAATCATTGAAGTATCGTATGTTTCTCAATTCTCAGTGGATGAACAAAGTTTATTAGAGTTTATTCTTGTATCTGTTTGATGATAATAATACAGTTAATATTTTTAATCAATTAAAAACTTCTAAACAGTTTAAATTATGCCGTAATTTATTTAACAATTCAAGGCCAATTGTTTAAATATTTTAAATACTTTTATTATTTCCGAGCTCATAAAATTATTATATAAATTGTTTCGTATAATTTTTCAATATTATTTTATAACTTATTAAAAACTTTGTTGGATTTTATTTTATTAATGATTTATTTTTCTACTTGGAAATTTTATCTTTAATAAAATCATTTGAATGTCAATGAAATTATTATAAAATTGATTTTCTTTTTTTTTTTTTTTTTAAGTAGCTACGTTTTATCGTTGTATAATATATAAAATTGCTGATTTTAAACTTGAATAAAAAATTTTATTTTATTGGCCGTAATGGGTTTTATACATGAACAAGTTGATGTAAATAAAATTACGTGTGTGTGAGTGGCCATAGAGTGTACATAGAGGACAACGTTTTCAACCCATGACCCATTCTGTCGAGTCAAATATTTGACTCTTGGGACACAACTCTCGGATGCTAGTCACGAATCACATCAATTATATGCACTCAATATATGTTTTTTTTTATT
>JAPYYR010000145.1:74821-121313 GCA_030523065.1 Aphidius colemani | reverse complement strand
TGTTTACATATTAAAAAAGGAGAAATAACATTTCTCGATATTAACACGTCATGAAAATTTTCAATTTTTAAAGGGAACGAAATCGTTACTAATAATTTTTTTTTTTTATTTTCCGAATATTATTCTCAAGAAAAGAATTCTTTTAAAATTTCAATGGTTGCAGTAATAACATGTTTGTTGATATCGAAAAAAATATAATTTTCTCGTTATTTTATTTCTATTATTGAGTTTGTTAAAAAAGCATTGGATCATTGAAGAAAATGTATTTTTTGTCATTTTATTTTACTCTTATCTCAGTCGTTTTTCTTTTTAAGGCAATAATAGAAATGATCTAATTCAACGAGCAAAAATATACGTATATTTTCCGTATCCAATATATTCTTTTGCTGGTATTTTTCGTTTTACCTTTCAGTCAAGCTCTCTGAAAATTGTGCACTGATCTATCGATTTATTCTAAAAATACTGCAAAGCCTTATTATTTCATTTTTTTTTCATAAACGTCTTTTTTATTATTTTTTACATCTTCATCATTCATCTATAGACTCTTTTTTTTTACCTTTTTATTTTATTTTTCTTCAAACTCACATTGTTATACAATTCTTTTTTTTTTTACAATAGAAAATAATGAAAAATATCAAACGATACTGAACGAATTTCAAAGCTGAAATGCCTAGACTTATTGCAATTCTAGAATCGTCGACGTGGGAAAAATTAACAATAGCAACTGTCGGATGTTGTTGCTCCGTTACTTGCTGATTTTTTTTTTATAAAATTGGGCTGGGGTTTAGTAGAGCAGCATGCACCCGAATAAAGAAAAAAAAATTACATGTGAATCGTGTTGAAAGTAAATTACAATGGTTGCCAGGCGTAAAAAGAAAAAAAAGCCATAACAGTTATTTGAAATTAGCAAAGTAAAAACACAAATGAATAAATAATTAAATAAATATAAAAAAAATCCTTAAAAACAGATCTTTATTTAAGTTTTAAAATTCAATGGAATTGGCTAATTAAGATTATAATTAAAAATAAAAATAAAATAATAATGAATCGAAAAGTGAGTCTTTTATAAGTTGATCCAATGTTGAAGTGGATCAAAAGACTGCTTTAATGTCTTCACGAGTAGAGACTTTTATTTTATGAAACTACTAAGACTAAAATAAAGTGGAAAGCGAGAAATGCTCGTAACTTTGTCCTGGACTTTTTTTTTTTACGAACTCTCAAAGGACAACTTTAAATTTTATTTTTTTTTTCAAGTTTTTATTACTCTTTGATTTACTTGTATATATGTATAAATGTTGCTCTTTCTTTCTCTATGTTATTTTATATTTTTTCATTTATTTCAGAACCAATTACGGAAATCGTTGGTGGACCGGATCTTTTCATTAACAAGGGTGGAATAATCAATTTAACGTGTGTTGTATCTATGAATCCTGAGCCACCAGCAGCAATGATTTGGAGTCATGAGCATCGAGTGAGTTTAAAAAGCTTTCATATAAATGTCAATAAAAAATATACGAATATCGAAAAAATTTATAAATAAAAATGATCATTTGATGACAAAATGCAAGACTATATGATCATAACTTTGTAAGGTAGTTTCTAGAAAGTTTGCATAGAAAAAAAGTAGATAAGTCGATAGAAGAAATAAGAAAAAAGTGTATAATGGAATAGAGTTGGAGTGTGTTGCTGTATACAGATATAAAACGAAAGGGTAGTAAATTGAAGTCATGTAGTAAATTTTTCGATTGAGAATAAGCATGCAATCATGGTAATACAAATTCAAAATATTCCAGAGCTAAAAGTATTCCGTGGTTCATGTAGATGCAACAATTTTTCATTCTTAAATTTAAATTTATTGTCCAGATAAAAATTGCATGTTGTGTTGTATCATATTTGATACTCAGTAAAATTAATCTTTCATTTTCAATAAAATAAAAAAAACACAATGTAAATATGAAAATAAAAAACCAATTCTATAAATAATATTCCAATTAAATAATACACTGCAAAAAGAAAATAAAAAAAAATAACAATAAATAAGTTTCAACATAAAAATATTGATATACATGTTGATGTCTGACTATTTAGGGATAAAACTACTTAAATTTATTTATTTTTTCAGGCGATCAATTTCGATTCCCCACGCGGAGGTATCAGTCTGGTGACTGAAAAAGGTGAAGTGACATCAAGTCGTCTTCTTATACAAAAAGCAATTCAAAAAGATTCTGGTCTTTACACTTGTGCTCCGAGTAATGCAAGTCCTTACACCGTTCGAGTTCATATACTGAATGGTACACACACGTCTTTTTACATTAACTTTATATACTTTTAATTGAAATTTGAAAAGACGAAAGATCAGAAAAGCTGACATGTTTGCAAGGTATTTTCACATAACAGAATTTAAGAAATATAAATTGTTTCAGAAGAACACCCAGCTGCAATGCATCATGGTAGAGGATACATTAATTCAGCAACGCTTTTACCCTTTGTACTACTTTTACGAATGATTATTTGGTAACATTAAAACATTTTTGTGAGTGAGAAAGTGTCAACGAACAAATGCCCATTTAATTTCTATGATAAAATTGCTAAAAACAATTACTAGCAATTTTTAACTAACCGAGTTTAAAGTTAAACAAGAAAAACAAAACAATAATTTTAGTCTAAAAGAAGAAAGGTTTATTTATAAAATTGAGAATAAATCAATGGATACATCAACCCTCTGTGCCATTTACAATAATTCAGTATACAATGATTATAAATAAAGACACTAGTTATAGGTAAAACAAATATTAAATTTTTTTTCAACTATAAATTGTTGGAAGAAAAATAAATATAATCATGTTATTGAAATGTGAAAGAGGAATAAATTAATTGTAAATATTTTTCTGAATTAATTAGTTCAATTGGAATAAAATTAAAATTCTATTTCTGTGGTTTTTCACTGTACGAGGTAAGATTTATTGAATATTTGTAAATATAGATTGAAAAAAAGGTAACAGAATTTTTTGCACATATCAATATTTGAATGAGAGTATTTTTTTTTTTGCTCATATGGACGAATGGTTATTTTTTTTTTTCTTTCAGTTTGATTTTTAGTTTACTTGGTATTTGTAAAATTATTACTTATAACTGTGGTTTTGTTGTATACAAAAAAATTCACTGCACTTGTACAGAATGAATTGCAATTTGAGATGGTAAAATAAAGTAAAAAAATATGTTTAAACGTTAAAGTTTTAGAAACTGAATTTTATATATATCAAAACTCTGACTGGTAAAACTTGAATATAAAAAATACATTAAAAAAATTTTTCTCTGTAAAATTTATGAGTACATGTTTTTTTTTTAGAATAAAAACCAAAAGATAAATATTATGGTTTTGATTTTATTATTAAAAAGGGGCCAGTTTCTAAAAAAAAAAATATATAATTTAATTTAAAATGGAGAAAAAAAAAGGATGATTTTTGTTTGAGTGTATAAACTTTTTACTTCGAGCTACACAGTAAAATAGTTTGAGTGATTCAAATGTGAAAAGTGAAATTAAAAATACCAAAAATTAAAAATATTGTTATTCCCGTATCTCAATATTGTTTTTCAATTGTTTAAAAATTTTTATTAATTTATTATTCGAAAAAATAAATAAATAAACAATCAAATTGATATGATGTTTTTTTTGTGAGAATAAAAATTGTCTTGTTTAAAACTGATGGCAGACATGGCCATTTTTTTATTAATCTTTTTGCTTACATTCCAGAAAACTTATGTTTAGCTTAAGAATTGTCCAACGAAGAAAAGAAAAAACGAGAAGAAATTAATATTTGTGAATTAAGGACGTTGACAGTGTGTCTCACTGTGCTTTGAACAAATCGTAGTAGATACTATAGGAATGCTGGGTAACTCGAATAGATCCCAAGCTTTTTCATTAAGCAGAACGCCTGAAGCTCACTGAGAGGCACTCTAATTGTTTTATGAAAGCACCCGGAGCTAAGTGGAACACGTCTTATATAGAAAATAAGAATAAAAATAAAAAAAAATAAATGGAAAAAGGTAAGACAACGTTTGATTCAAATTGGTGAAGGGCATTTGTTGTCGTTTTATAAAAGTACCACGTTGAGAACAATAAGAAAAGAATAAATAAATATAAAAATTTTACAATTTTCAATTTTCATTTTATATTGTGCTTTTATATTATCTTTCTTTTGCTAAACATTTAAAAAGCTTATAACTTTATAAAACCATTACACGCATCACTGGTATAATATTGAAACGAAAAAAAAAAAAATGTAAAATATACGTATCGAATAATTTAAAGCTGAATCTATCTGGAGACTTTTTTATTCATTGTTTTTTTTCTGTCGCTTTTGTTTAAACGAAATTTCTATTCAATAAGATTTAGGTGGATCTTGATAAGAAAGGTCGCCTCGGACACGAGTCTGATAAATAGAGAATCCGTTTTTACGTCGAAAGATGTGCGGTGAAGAAACAATTTCTAACATACAAAACAGCTACTGTAAATCGATAAATAACATTACTTTTGCAAGCATTACCTCGTAAATTTTTTAAACAACAAAAATATGCATTTATAAATTTCTTTTAAACGCAATATAATTATAATTTATACGATTTTTTAGACATCAATCATTTTGAGTTTCAAGTTTTTATTTAAAAATCACACTGACAGTTTATTTGCGTAAAAAATGAGACAAAGTGAAAATGAAATTTATTAAAATGTTCAGCTAATTTTGCCTTTTGTTTCTTATGATTACTACCAATAAAAAAAAAAAAAAAGAGACGTAAAAGGTTAACGACAAGTGGCGTTTTCAGTTCTCAATTATCAATGACACGTGACCGAGTATAAATTTATTTGAAATCGAATCATTCCTAGTCGGTATATATTTCAAGCTACATTGATTACCAAAGTTTTCTTTCTCATTACCGTTAATTAATTCTCAAAAAGTTTAACTTGAAATAGATTTTTATATTATTTTTTTTTAATTTTTTAATTTATGACTTTTTACTTTAGTATTTTTCAGTAGATAAAAAACGTATTAGTCGAGTACAGTGGTCGAATTTGAGGTCAACCAGTGAAAATTAACTGCTAATTTATCATCAATTAAATACTAATTTAATTAAATTCAATGATCTTTTTATTTTTTTATGCTTCATGTTGATTAATATACAAGAAGCATACATCAGCACATACATCAGTTCAATTCAGTCATTTTTTTTCTACTCTAAATTGCTCGACCTGTTTAAAAATAGTTAGTAAAATATAATTACTACTTTATTTACTTTTAATAATTTTTTTCAAGTATCATTTGCTTTTGTCTTTTATAAAAAAAATACGTCATCTTATCTAGTGGGTCATGAGTAGCCGCTATTCTTGAATCCGTTGTCGTGGTCGATATCGGCGCTCTGCAGACCTGGACATTTACCTCGACTTTCCGTTTGGCTAAATCTTCGATCTACCCTTTTATTTTATTTTTGCTATTTTTTTTTATATATATCCCTTGGCTAAACCACTACCAGCTCATTGTTCAACCACTGATTTTTCATTCACACTTCTCTTCATCCTATAAAAATACGACTTGTTCAACGAGACGTATCTTTTTCCATTGGTTTGAATTTACAATCAAAACATTTTATTTTGTACAAATGTAAGCAAATATTTTTTTTTTTTATCATTTTATTTCATTTATTTTTTTTTCGAACGAATGATTTTTCATTTCTAGAAATTATTTTCAGAAATAATTTCCAGATATTTTGTAGAAATTTCTACAAACTTTTTTCAAAAAACATATGGAACAAGTTGTTAACGTTTAAAATTAATTGTTTAAAATTGTGACAATTTATAGACTCTAAAAACCAACTTATGAAGTTTAGAAATTTATAGCCCTCTTAATCTGTGGTTACACTAGCAAGCTTAATAAATCATTTACATGTGTGCTGAAATGAACAAAAATCAGCAACAAAATTGAGCATATAATATTTACTATTCGTGATTGATCATGTCCATGAATTTTGCTTGTCAAAAAAAAAAAAAATATAATAAAACTACTAAAAAAAAAATCTATAAAATAATATAATAAAAGAAAAAATTAAATTTATGGATAATAAACGAAGTTATATGAAATTTTGCTCGTAAAATAATTTAATATTTTCACAAATAATTTTTTTTTTTGTTAATAGTACGATAATTTTGCATACATGTCACATAGATTTTGAATAAAAGCAAGAACCATATCCATTTGGTTTCTTCTTCATAGCATTTCAAAGTGTTTCACCACGTGTGACCATTTTGCAAGAAGAAGCCATCTAACAAATGGCATCTAACAGCTGGCTCAAGCTATAGTCAGCCAAATTGAACGCGCAATTTTGAAGTAGTCTTGAATTTATCGTAGTGGAAAAAAAAAAAAGCGATAGACTGTGGTATTCAAAAATTGTGGTTTACTTTTTCACATCAAATGTCATCTGTATAATTTAATTAACATATGGCATAAACATTATCAAACAATAAAAGAACGATAATAACAACAACAAAGAAAAATACAATTGAAAATACTGGAAAACTAATTTTTTTCTTTCTCATTGTTGTTATTGATCATAATGCAAACATATTAATTTATTTTATGTAAATCAATTTGTTTTTTATCAATAAGAAAACTATATATTTTATATATTTATATATTTTTCATGAGGAAATGCATTTGAATAAGTTTCTCTTCAAGTTTTAATTGATTCATTATTGAAATTGGAATTTCGACAGACGTGCAATTAATATTTGCTGATGTAATTATACATATAAATGCATTTTCACAGCCTCTAATTGGATACAATATTATTATTCAGTTTTGTAATTAGATATTTCATATTGAATATACAATGTATACTTTGAAATACTATATTAAAATATTTTTAACACATTTACCTCATAAAGTGCAAGTAAATATTGAGCCACACGGTAACTACATTTTATTTTATCTCAATTTTTTTGTAATTTCTTTTTTCCTCAATCTTTAATTTCTTTTTTTTTTTTTTTTGCTGTTTTGCCCTTTTATTTTTTTGTCGGGGAAAACACGCTTTGGTGCTGCACCACCTCCTCGGGGGCAATTCCTACAGCTTCACAAGTAAAAACACGTTTTATAAGAACGGCCCAAAAAAAAAAAAAGAAAAAAGAAAAAAATGTGCTCCCGGGAATCCAGAGCACGTCGATAAAAGAGTTGAAGCACGTCGATGAATCCCAGGAAAGGGCGAACTAGAAAATTCCTTTGGAGACCTCAAATTTAAGATATATCGTCGAGCTCATTTTACGACTATTAAGAATTTCATCTCGATCGATATATATTTATTGAAAATAAACAAAGTCTATCACCAAAAAATTATTTCCAAGTCTTGTGGAATTTTTCTTTTATATTTTGAAATTTTTTCCGATATAAAAATGTCAATCAAACAGGAAAAAAATACCTGTGAAAATTGTATGACAGAATTTTTGATTTCCGTAAAAATGAATTTTCTATTAATTCATTTTATTGAATTGAAAAAAAAGTATTTAAATTTTTAACTTATTTAATATACATTATTAAATAACATTGAATTATTCGACCATCACACTAGTGCTTTTTTAAAAATACATCTACTCGTCTTTGACTAACGTTAGTTATATCTACTCGAGTGCACTTTGAATATAGGGGACTTTGATCGTCTATTTTCCCCATGATATTATGCATTCATCATCTTCAAATTGCAAATAAATTTATCAACATCAATCGAACATACACGAGTCAATAGATTCATGAAAATTATTTTTTTTTTAAATAAATATCAATGTAAAATCAAAAAGGAAACTTGACTCAATTAAAATTTATCCCTTAAAGTTGTAATTGAATCAACAGAAAAATCTAGTAAAATATAAATTTGAATTTTTTATTTTCAATATGAAATATATATTTAACTGTAATATCACAATTTCTAGAGTTGAATGATCAAAGGAATGATAAACGCAACTAGTGATGAGTTGCCAGATAAAAAAAAAATTAAAAAAACATTTTTAACAGCCAGCTAATTATTCAAAAAGCTATAAATTTTATTTTTATTTATTTTTTCTTGTTAAATACTCCATTCACTATTTTCTCATGTATTTACAAGTAACTTTATTTGTAAATTTTTTGTTTATTTTTAATTTTAAACCATGCAATTTGATGAATTAAGTAAATGCTGATAAAAAATTTAGATAAATGCGTGAAAAATAATCAAAAAACAATTCATCATCATCAAGGTGACCTGATAATAAATATCCAGTTTTAACGGACACTTTCAACACATAAACACATACACATATTACCACGAATAAAAATAAATGTAAAAGTCAACTTTCAGTTCATGCCTTATCTGACACTCGTTACAAAACTATGAGGGAGTGAAAATGAGACTGCAAGAGGGTGGTGAAGCTTAAATAAAAAAAATAAAATAAATAACGAGAGTGATGATAAGCAAACCTCAACGAGTTTAACCGACCAACGTTGACGAAGCTCGTAAGTGGTTATACCTTGATGAAATATTTAATTTCACAACGAGCTTCCGTATGCACTTTGTACGTGACACAACAGTAGGACTTGATGATCTTACAACTCCGAGTATAAACTTTAAAAAATACAATGACTGTTATGATGATAACATTTATTCGCGTATATTTAACGAACAAAAGCATAAATAATAACATTTTTTTATTCCTTTTATTGTTAAATTAAATATTAATATTCAATTGTCGTTCCAATTTTTGTTCTTTTATTTGAAAAAATTTTAAAATACCGGAAATTTGATGCTTGAATCAACTTGGATCTTTCGATTGGTTTTTTTCTATTTTTTCTTTTTGGATAGGACTGATGGATATTGAACTTGTTTACAATGATTCTTGTTTATATGGAAGAATTTTAAATGAAACTATTTTAACTTGTAATAAAATTTGGATTCAATACGTGAATGTTGAAAATAATAGAAAGAAAAAAAATTGGCTTAGTAACGATCGATTTATTTGTTATTTTATTTTCTTTTATATACAAAGACCACTGAAGGGATTCCGAGCTTATAGAATGACTCGATGTGGTCTCGATCTTGTAACGGATATCATGTTTCTGGACTACTATCAAGTACATAAGAAGCTGGAAGGATTCAAGTCACGAGTTTAGTTTACGTGTGACGACTTCACCAACCACACATGGTTACCGAAAATGTCTGTTACCATCTAACCCATTTTCCAACATTGTTTTTTCGAAAAGTTAATCCAGCAAACATCAACTGGGATTTTATTTAACTTATGTAAGAAAATGGTTGATTCTTTATTTTTTTTTTTCATGAAAAATTTTCCAATGAAACTTTTGTTATATTTTTTCTTTTATTCTGAAGATGAAAATTCTTTACTTTCTCATACTCTATTATTTTTTTATTCACATGACTTTCTAGGGAAATCAAATTGAGAAAAAATGACACAGTCGTATCTACATCAAGTGCTATTTTATTTTTTATGCATATATCTATGCATTTCAGGCTGAAAAAAAAAGTGTGAAAGAAAAAAGGCAGAAAAGTGACAAGTGATGTTTAAAAAAAAAAAATATGAATGATGAAAAATATGCGAAGAAAATCCTTATTTCTTTCTGTCAGTACATTTTTTTTTTTCTATCATATATATTTTTGTATAACGATCTGAATTTTTTTTTTATAGAAATATTTCTTTTATAATAAAAAGAAAACTCTTGAGAATAAGAAATAAAAATCAACACATTGACGTAATGATTTTTCAGAATATTGCGACGATTTTAAATTTGATGTATCAAGAAAATCAAATTGACAGTTTGTTATATCAACAAAAATCGACATGAATAAATAGAAAAAAAAAATTTACACGAGCAAATTTTACTTTAAAACATTTTAATCCGCAAATCCATTTTGAAATAATTTAAATGCTGTCAATATTTTATATTTTAAAAATTTCCATGAAATATTTTCATTAATTTATTAAATTTAAAAATAATTGACGTAACATGTTATTGAAGATAAAACGACCACAGCAAAAAATGAATTAATTTTTATATAAAACTAATGAAAATATAATTTATAATTTGATATTTAAATTAAATTTTATGAATAAATAATTTATAAAAATTTAATAAAAATTTCACGTAATAACTAGTGGTTGATAAAATAATGGAGATTAAAAAGTCATTTGGTCAAAGTAGAATTTGAGTTTGACTGATTATACTGAGAGAAATGAGTGAGGGTTTACCAATGAGTCACGAAACTCGGTTTATATGACCATATAACGTCAGTTGTTTTTGTTGATCGGTTTTCTAGCTTATATATTTTACCCACAAATATTTCATAATAGACAATTTCAAAATGTTTGTCAAGCTCTGAATGACAAGTCTCCCATAGAAAATTGAATCATAAACAAACTGTTCAAACACTCAATATCCTTAGTCAAATATATGTTCATCGCATTGACATAATGATTGACCAAAAAAAAAATTGTTTTTCATTGTTTTCCAAATTAAAATTTCATTGCATTGATTTAAAAATAATTTCAATTCTTTTCAAATTCAAAAATATCCCACAATGTAATTTTTAATTTTTATTTTACATATAATTGCAATTTTAATTTTTCTATTTTTGTCATAAATAAATGCTAATAATTATTGAATAAACAGTTCAAAGAATTCAAGTCAAATTTGTAATAATGATAATTACATATTATCTTGATGATAATTAATACAAAGTCATCAAAGTTTGTCTTATATTTGTGTGGGTTTTTGTTTGAGCTATGATATACCAAGTTCTCAAGATTTCAAGAAAGATTAAGTAATTAACATCTTCAAGTTTACAAATGAATGAATAAGTGCGAATATAGTTGTCAAGTAAATTCAAGAAACATGACCCTATCAAGTAGAAGTACTTGGCTCATTCAACAATAGGCATCAACTTACAGTTGACACAAATACCAAGTGGTTATTCTTCGACTCTAAAAAATCGATAATCACCATATAAATTGTGTAGAAAAAAAAATAGTTGTAATAATAATACCAGCTAAACAATAAAAAAACAAAATGAAAATAAAATAATAAATGCTGACGTAACAAAATTTAAGAATTCTAGGTCAAATCTCTTTAAACAAATTGCCATTAAATGGCTGAAAATATTTCTTAAAAAAATTAGAATAATTGATATGCTTTTATGTTGCAAAAATTTTCAACTTAAATGCCTCGAGTGTGATTTTTTAAGTACATATAATATATGTAGTAGAAATAAAATGAAAATGTCATCAACGAAGTCTGGCACTGTATCTAAGACGGTGAATAAAATAAAAAAAACAAAAATTGCTGGTGAGGAGCTTTTTTTTTGCACTGAAAATGGCATGAACGATGATAAGGAGTCCCAATACGATAATGAAAAAAAATGCGGCTGTGCTCCCTGTAGAGTAGAGTTCATGGAAAATTATTATCGTCATTTTTATCAGAGATGAAAGGGTTTTTTCTTTTTTGCTTAAAAAAAGTTACCCGACAATTGGCTCTTTAGCAACTAATTGAATGCTTAATTTCTTTCTTTTTAAAAATGTTAAAAAATTGTTGAATCAAAGATAAAAATTTTCATATAAATATGAATTAATAATAATGCTGTGACAAGTGACGTACAGAATTACGTATACCTGCCAACATTTAATGATGATAAATTTGAAAATTATATAATACCAACAGCAAGTTTCATTGTATTTAATCAATAACATTTGGATGTCATTAATAATGAGAATATCATGACGATATGTAAAGCTTCAATGAACATACTAATTAAACTTTATACCGAGAATTGACTAATACAAATTCATATCATATCGGCATCTGAATAAAAATATGTGCCATCAGTATATAAAAACAAATAGTCAATATTGAAAATCGCTTTTTCATTGTGAACTGTTTGGTCAATCAATAATTTCAAATGAAAAAAATAACATTATATAATATCATTTTTCATTTATATATGAAACATATCAATTTTCCAGGTAAAAATTTTCATTTTTGAAGTGCAAACGTCATCATTTTCCACGACACAATAGCTATTCGCGTGCAATAAATTATTGGCATGTAATGTAATTGGAAAAGATTATTTTTAAATTATTTCTTTTTGTATATATAGATTAAAAATAGTTGGATAGACAGTCACTTGAATTGTACATTTAAATATTAGATAAGGCTGCATATGCGGGCACCCACGTCCTATACACGAAACTACTCTTAATGTTTACACAGAATTCACAGAGTAAGGTAATTACCGAGTACTTGATGTTTTTCTCTCTCATATTTTTACAATTATTATTTATTTTTTCATCTTTTTCTATTTGTATTTGGCGAGTACACTTGGAATATTATTGTCTCTGTCGACAAAACACTTTTACATCAATCACTCACCCCTGTGGTCACGATAGTATAACACAAGTGAAGTACGACCCAACACCACGCAAATACAACAGACGAACGCGCCTTTTATTAATAATAATAATAAAAAAATAAACCATTATGAAAATAATAAAAAAATGATGCAAAAAAAAATAGCATTGAACATGACTAGGCTTTCTATTCTTTTTATTTTTTTTTTAATTTTTCTTTTCAAGGAAAGTTAAGCGATACAAGGAACACCCTGAGGTTAGTCACTTTAAATATTTTTTATTGCATAAAAAGTTTTTTTATTAAAGTAAAAAATAGGAAATATTGTTAATAAATAAAAATGTGATGTTTAAAATGGTTTAATATTGTTATTATTAAAATGTATTGATCCGCTTATTGAGTATCAGATGATAAGCTTTTAGGGTTATTCGTGATGTTGTAATACTACAAAGCTTCTACTAGTAAATCCCCTTGTTTTCGAGTCAAAACTAATCAATAAACAGGATGAGTTTATAACACTACTATTATATCGATTAGTGAAATCATACGATGTACTCAAATAAACAGCTATTTAAAGATAGAAAAAGCACTTGAAAATATTGCAACTATAAATATTTATATGAAAAGTAAATTCAATATTAACATGAAGAGCTGAAAGAAAATACTGGGTACTATCATTTCTTAGTTATATTTATTCGTTTATGTAGTTTTACATGAAAAAATATGAAATAAAAAAGTCAAGGGAGAGACTGAGAATAATGCTGATACAATAATATGTATCTCAAAGAAAAATTTACGTTCAAGATGCCACTTCTTTTACAAATGGACTCAATTTTTTTTTATCATTTCAAAGTATTTTCTCATTACATGCACGTTTCTTTGGATATTTAATACAATTCGATTTATTTTATTTTTTTGTAAATAAGAAATCGATATTTTTCTTACAGGTTTTTCTAACTCGATCGTCGATTTAATATTGAGTTGAAATTAATTTAACTTTATTAAGAAAAAAAAAAATTAACTTAATAGAATTTCTTGCTTTTTTTTTTTCGATTATACAATTTTATTTTTGCATAATTTTCACGGTTTTACGGATCAATTGACTGAGGTTCAGAAGCATTTGTCGCAAGTCATTCGGTTTTTTTTTTTTATTTGTATATTTTTATTACTATTAGTTTTTTTTTTTTCACTCAGTTAATGGTTTACTCGTTCAAACCAGGCTGACAGTGTTTGTGCGACGCAGTTGATGGTTCGTAAAACTTTTCTGAACATTTTTTTTCTCCCCGGTTTTCCACCACCAACATAGCAATGTCTTTTTTACCTTTCATTTTTTTTTACGCTTTTAGTTGTTTTATTCTACTTTTTTTTTGTTTTATTATAAAAATTTTTTGTTTTTTTATTTTATTTTTCACAACGTACTCGAATTCTAACGGTAACCGAAAAGCTCTTACAGCTTTCTGAAAAGCAAAGAGAAAAAAAGAAAGAAAGTTGCTGGAAAAACAAAAAGGTATAAAATTTTGAAAAAGTAAAGGATACATAATGACAAAAAAAAAAAAATAAAAAAAAATGAATATATGTATACATAGGGCTTTTTACCTGAAAAAACATTCGAGGGACTAAAATCTTTCAACGATTCAGAAGTTTTTCTTTTTTATGATTGAATGAATGTAATTTTTTCTATCGAATTTTGTTGTTGATTTTGTTGTTTTTTATACGAGCAAATATATAAAGAAGAAAAATATTTGTTATCTGTATCAATATGAATGGTTTTTATTTTTAAGAAAATAAAAGCCACAATGATTTAAGAAAAAATTTATAAAAATAATAATCCATTCACTAATGTTGAAATATTTTTTAAAAAGTTTTTATTGATTTCTTTTTTGCTATATATTTTCATTGAATGTTTTATTATTGTTATTAGTATTATATAATTTATAGTTATGATTTTTATTTTTTTAAATTTTCTTCAACTGAGGAATGTATTCTTGTGGTTTTACGGTTTTATCTAACTTTTAAAATGTAATAAAAATAATGTAAAGCCCTTTGGCTCATGATCATTCCACATTATGGAATAATAAAATAAGAAGACAAAAAAATGCTATTTTTCTCTTTAAATATCCCGATAGAGCCAAAGAAACTTTTTAATTTTTAACATTTGTTTTTATTTTATTTAAATAAACCCCCAGGTATTTTTCGTATAGAATTTAAAAACAAATATGTTTTTCAAGTACAAATTATTCAAGCAAAATTGTTTGTAAATTATATTCAAAATAAAAGTTGTCAAAGTTGAATTTTAATTTATATATTTTTTGATAGTCAAAAAATTTAATATAAAGTTATTTCTAATATCAAAAGAGAAATAAATAGAAAATGGAAATTCAAATATTCAGTAAATAAAAAAAAAGAATATTGAAGTATTTAGATAGCAAGAAAAGTCATACGGTTATTGTTTTTTCATAAGAGTGAATATATTCACATCACGTGTATTGTACAGTTTGAATCTTAAAATGTTGAAATTTCTAAGCATCATGACAGTATTAGTTTGTATTATTTCTGGTATTCGTTGTTGCACAAGAACATCATCAAGAGTGAAATACGTACGTCCGGGTGAGCATTCTTTTTTGTTCATGCTTGGTCACAAGTGCTTAAGTTTCTCTCTTATTTATTTTATTTTTTTATATACATCTTGGTCAATGTGACACCAAAGAAAGACATTGTATGTGTTACAGTGCAGTATTACTTCTTGACTGTCTACAATACTTTTCTTCGTCACTTTGACTTGTAAGATAAAAAAAAAATTAATTATTTCTCGTAGCAAAATAATTGTTAACTAACTCACTAATTAATTATTAAAACAATATTAAAAAAATTAAATTTTGCAATGAATTTTATCCTAGTTAATTCAAATATCTCCACATTAATTTTCTTCTTTTTTTTTTTGTCGAAATAATAAGTGAAAGAATTAAAAAAATATAATAAAAAACGTAATAAATGGTGGCTTTTATTATTCTTATTATTTTTGGCTACATTTTAAAACCAATTGATATCACTATCTTGATGGGGTACGATAATGCTCTACTTTCTTCCTAATCGTTTGAAGATACTTAAAAAAGTTTCAAGTAACTATCTAGCCAAAAAATAAAATTTAAAAAAATACGTCAAGTCGTGAAAAGTATTTTTCACACGATCAACATCATCTTGGTCATTGATATTTGTTAAAACTTTTTCAACTATAAGAAAGCTTTCGGCATTGTAAAATTTTTATTTAAAAATTTATTTTAATCTTGTATAATATTTTTATTCGTTCTCTATTATCTTGTATCATATCTACTTAATTTTTTTCCTGTTCTATATATGTCAAATTGCCCTTTAAAGCTCAACATTGGTCTTGCACAATTGAGATGAAAAATTCAATGTTCTATTCGAAATATTGGAAAAACTAAAAAAGCATTCTTCTCGTAGCTCGGATTTAATTTCTTTATTTTTTTTTATGTATGATTATTTAATGAAGATGTAACTAGATTACCAGAGGGAGACTATCAAATAGTTATACCAAGAAAAGTATCAGCTGATGGAAAATTTCTATCTCATAAAATACCTCATCACTTCAAACGTTCTCACTACAAAAATAAAAATGAGTTGAATAAAAGTCCAAATGATGCTGTGCATTATCGATTGACGATTGAGGGTATCGAACATCATTTGGAACTTTATCCAAATCATCAATTACTATCACCTGGTGCAGTACTAGAAAAAAGACGAACATCAAAAACCAAAAAAAGCCTTGATAATGTTGATTTTAAAAAAATTCGTGATACTCAGTGTCATTATCACGGAAATGCTGGTAATCAAAATGAAAAGTGTGCACTTTCAACTTGCTACGGTCTTGTGAGTAAAACATTTTATTTAATTTATTTATTTTTTCGTTTTATCTCTTATTTACTTATCAGGTGTTTTTTATTTTAAATTGAATTGCTCTTTTTTTCTTTCATTTATTTTTATTTTTAAACTCGTTATTTTATTTATTTATTCATTTATTTTAATCAAGGCTGGATATATCAGAACAAATACAGGCTGGTACATGATTGAGCCAGTTGCTGGTCATGATTATCAAAAAAATATTGAACTTCCTCATATTATATACAAAAGACAGCCAAATGAAATTGATATCATTGAAAAATTATGCAATGTAACTGATAATTTATCAAAGTCAATAAAAAAAAGATCAATGCAATTTAATAAATCAAAAAAAGTTGATAATAATAAACCGTATATATTAGAATTGCTAATTGTACTTGGCAAATCATTATTGGATCGTCACAAAGATTTTGATATTGAAAATTATACACTTACTCTAGTCAACATGGTACGTTCACAATATTATATACAAAAAAAATATTATAAAAAGTTTTAAAAACTCACTCTTTGATGCTGTGAATTTTCAATGTTGAAATTTTAATATTTTACATCGTCATAATCAGGCTGCTGGTCTTTTCCGGGATCCATCACTGAGTTTGAAAATTTTACTTGTTGTAGTTAGGATAATGAGACTAGAAGTTGAAAATGAAGAGGTAAAAAAAAAAAAAAAATATTCTATATAAACATGACACCTTTGTATTTTACATTTTGATGAGTATGAAATATAATGATAAAAATAAAAAAACGTACTTGACATAATAATTATAGATCAATTTGCCAGTAAATAAAGACGCTGAGATGACGTTGAAGCACTTCCAACAATGGCAAAAGTTGATAAATCCTGGTGATGACACACATCCAAATCATCATGATTGTGCAATTTTACTAACAAAGTATGATGACCTACACATTTATTATATTTATTATTATAAATTTAAATTAATGTTATACATACATTCAATTAAAATAATATGAAAATTGTTAGCATAGATATTTGTGTTGATACAAAAATATGTGGTTTTACGGGTGTATCATCAATTGCAAGTACATGTGATCCTGATAAATCTGGTTTTGTCATAAAAGACAATGGCCTATCAACTGGTTATCAAATTGCTCATCATCTTGGTCACAGGTAATCGCATAAATACATTTTTAATGTTTGTTTTTTTTTGTTTGATTATTTTTATAGGTAATAATAAAGATTTAATGTTTATTGAGACGAAATAAAATGTGATTGATTGCTACAACTGTTGATACTTTTTTTATTTATTTTTTTTTTGCAGTCTTGGTATGTCTCATGATAATCAAACAGAAAATGGTTGTCCTGGTATTTACCGTACTAAGAGTGGATATGTCGAGACGACGATTATGTATCCTGGAATGCATTATGTAACCAAGAGATGGTCTAAGTGTTCGAAATATTACATCAAACAGTATATTGAGTAATATTTTTTTCTATTATGCACACAAGTGCCATCAACGTTTTTTTATTTTTATCAATTTTATTTTATCCAATAACAAATTTACGTATTGTGTAATTATTTTTCACTTTGATTGATTTTTTTTCTTCATTCATTTACTTACTTTTTTCAAGATCTGGTTTGGGAAAATGCCTTTATGATACTCCTGGTGATCATCTTGTTTCATTATCGGATATGTTGCCTGGAGTCATGTACAACGGAGATGATCAATGTCGGCTTCTTTATCACTCGGATGCACATCAATGTAGCAATGTTATTGTAAGTCAACTGCAATCATTATTATTCTTATTTTTTTTTCATGTATTTTTATTGTTGAGATAAAAAATTATATCGATCAAATGAGAGAGTTTGTGTTTCAATGTAACATACTTATTTGTTGTCACATTAAAACGAACAAAGTATCTATAAAAATAACGTAAATTGATCCTTAAAAAATCGGAATCTTGTTGCTTTTTATTACCCGGAAGTCTTTATTTATGGAACATGAAATTATTCATTACCAAGATAAATAATTAATTACTAATTGATTAATTGTCTTAGTAATTTTTAAACTTGCAATTACTTTTGCTGGGTAGTTATCACATAATGTTGTATTAATTTTCCTCGATAATAAAATTATTTTTACTAATTATACATGTCCTATATTATTGATTATATGATTTTTTATTTTATTTATTATTAAAATTTAAACTTTTGCCTGAAACTTGGCACCATCTAGAGTTGTTTGTAATAAGCTTTAAAAATTTATATTTCTTTTTTATCGGTATAAATCATGTATGATCATTTCATTTAAAAAATAAAACTTGAAAATATATAGAACATCTAGTTTTACAAGAGAGTTTATATTTATATAATTTTTCTTTACTATAGAATTGCAAAAAGTTAATGTGTATGGTACCGAGTAAAGGATGTATTTCACAAAATAATTCACCAGCTGATGGAACATCTTGTGGAGAAAAAAAAGTAATTTATTACCTTTATTTATTTAATTTTACAACGATCAATTTTTTTTTTATTTTACCAACAAATATTTGGATAAAAAAATAGGCAAACTATTAATTTAATTGCAAATAAACAAACTCAGCGTAGTTTTTAACAAATCACTTTTTGTCAATAAATAATACTCAACTTTTTATGAACATTTTTATATATTTTTTGATAAATAAAATAAAAAAAAATAGAGTGACAAAATAAATAATAATAAATTGATTAAAAAGAGAAAATAAAAAATTATTAGTTTTAATTTTTTGGAATAAATATGTCGAGTAGTTAACAGACCATTCACTGAAATATGTCAAGGTGACATTATTATCAAGTGGGCGTATTTTGTACTGACCATATTGAAAGTCGTTAGCGTAAAAAGTTTATGTATAGTAATAAGTTATTTTCACGATATACATACACGATGTACATACAATTTTCGATGCATTGTTGGTCAACTTAAATTAGACCACTTGTAGTTTCTATGCAAGAAAATATTTTAATGCATAGAAACTACAAATGAACGTCATCTATTGTTTTAAATAAATAGTTTTATCATTGAAATTGATTAAAAAAATAAGCAACAATGGAAAGACAATGTATTCTCATTGTCCCAACTGAGATATTAAAAATTATCATCAAATTTGTTATTCAAGTTTAAATTATTCAAGTTTAAATGATAATTTTCAGTGGTGTTATGAAGGCGAGTGTCTGACCATAGGTGAAAGACTATCAACATCAGTAAGTTTTGGACCGTGGTCTGAATGGACACCATGTTCCCGCACTTGTGGTTCTGGTGTGGCTTCATCAACCCGAAATTGCAATCATGCTACCTCAAAGAGTAGTGAGTACTGTCGTGGAAATTCTGTACGACACAAAATTTGCGCCACAGAGGTACCCATTAACTTGATAATTTCAAAAAATTTAATATATTTTTCAAATTATTTTAACGATCCACATTTCATTTCTTTTCATTATCATAAATTTATTTTTTTTAATGTTGTTTTTATCAAAAATAAAAGTAAAATATATTAATTTTTTATTTATTTATTATTTCCGGTTGGCCAAAAGCCTTGCGAAATCGGATCACCCTCATTTCGTGATGTACAATGTTCCGAGTTCAATGACTGGATATTTCCGGAGGATGGAAAAGTTCATCAGTGGGTTGGGTACAACTTGCCAGAAAGTAAATGAAAGATCATGATATTCATATATTTTTTTTTCTGTTAATCATCACACGCGATTCCTCATATTATTTTCTGATAATAACAAGAGTTCGATATTAACCTAATTGCAGGCTTTTTTTTCTTTACTTTTTTAATGAATTTAATTGTTAATTAATTTGTCGAATTATTTATCGTGTTTTTTTTTTTATAAATAATAAATAAACTTTTACCTTAGACTTGAGAACATCAGAGAATCCATGCGTGCTGTATTGCTTGAATGAAGAAAATCTATTGACATCGTTAAAGCCAAAGGTGATTGATGGCACAACTTGTTATCGTGGTATTCGAGATATTTGTGTGAATGGTGATTGTCGTGAAATTCCTTGTGATCTTAATTTAGAATCTGATGCTGTTGAAGATCGGTGTGGAGTGTGTCGAGGTGATAGTACATCTTGTGATATAAAAGAAGGAATTATTAATGTTCATACTCAATCAAGTGTGTAACATTGAAAATCAATTGAATTTTTGTTTTATAATTAAATCAGTTATCGAGAGTCATCTAGTCATTCGTATTATTATATTTTATAGACATTAAAAAAATTATTGAAGCTCCTGTTGGATCAACAAACATTCGTATTGAAGAATTATCACCAACAAAATCACGAATTATTGTTAAAAGTAAAAACTCCAAGACTCAATTTATTGATGGGTAAAAATTATTTCTTGTTTTTTTTATTTTTTTTTTTTATCAAATTTGTAACGAAAAAAAAAAAAAAAAAAAGAAAAAAACGAATGATATATTTAAAAATGTTTGAATAAAGCGAATACTAACTTGGCAACTTTTTAGATCTCAGCTAGGAATGTTTGACGTTCCTGGCTCCAAGGCATGGCTGGGAATGATAAGAGCCAGCCAAGAGTCTTTGAATATCCCAGGACCAATCACGGAAAGCTTAAACATCTTGGTATATATTTTGAACAAAAAAATAAAATAAACATAAATAGAATAATATATTATATATGATTTTTATATTTTTTTTTTAATTTGGAATAAAATAATGATAAAAATATTCAGATCTTACCGAGAGAAAATGTAACTTTGAAATATTCCATGGGAGTAAAGCCAGATGTTCATAGAAAGCCTGATTTTACTTGGGATTTTATTGAATGGTCTCGTTGTAATTCACCTTGTGGGCCCGGTGAAAAAATTTCCTATCCAAAATGTGTTGAAAAAATTGGTGGTCTTGTTGATGATCGTCATTGCACTAAATTAAAAAAACCAGATCCAAAAATAAAAATGTGCAATCAAGCTGAGTGTATACCAAGGTATATTTATTTTTTTTTTTTTCTCAATGGAATGTTTTATTTTTATTTTTAATAAAAAAAATGATTCTTACATCAGATGGATGATAGGTGAATGGCAAGGCTGTACACCCTGTACGAAAAATTGTATAAAGTATCGCTCAGTTACTTGCATTCGTCCGGTTGGCCATGGTGAACAGGAAGCGGATGTAATTGCTGATGACTACTGTCAAGGACCCAAGCCAAAAGAATCTGAAACTGGCATTTGTCGGAGGCGAAGAGCACATAAAATTTTAAAGTCAAAGAAATTTAATCAAAATAAACTTTTACATCATCCAAGATTATATCGAGAAAATCAAAATTTCAATTTAAAAAAGTTACAAAAAGTTAAAAATAATAATGAAATATTTGATAATCAAGATAAACCAAAAAATATGAATAAAAAAATTGAAAAAAATCGTATTATGATTGACAAAGAAGACATGAAAAATTTCAGTTTAGCTATTATGATTGATCATGATGATAATAATAATATAATTAATTTTCCAAATGATTTTTCACCTCAACCAGTTGATAATTCCACGGAATTAATTTTATACGGAATGGATGCTATAAAATATATTGAAAAAATTCAAAAAGATGCATCAGCAGAGACATCAGTAGCGAATAATTGAATATATTTTTTTTTCTGTTTAATAACAATGTAAATATATAATATATTTACCAAACTTTAATAATAAAAAAAACATTGAATGAAACTTTAATATTAAAAATACGTTAAACAACTATCAATAAATAATTGAATGATATTTCAATTTGAACTTAATCATCATCAACATTATTATCTGACTCAGTGGTGGTGGTAGTAATAACTGGATGAGCCAATGCGTCAATTCTTTTAGCTGCTTCTTCGCCAGTGTAAATTTTTTCTCTACTAGTATCAATTTGAAGTGGAACAGAATCGCCACTTTCACGAAATGCATTATCCGACATATTCGATATAATTGAATTTTTTACCATTGGGATTTCTAAAAGAACAGCGTTATTATTTGTCATTGTATCTTTGACAATTGTTCCTGGTTTTGGTGTTGTGAATTTTCGTCCTTCAATATTATTCATTGATCTTATTTTATTTTTATTGCAAGTTTTTCCATTATGAAAAATAAGATTATGAATTATATTTTGTACATCATTTTCAAGATTTAAATTATCAGATATATCCAGACTTGAATCACCACCACTATCAGCAATATTATCTTCATTTTTATTTTCATAGTAATTTATAATACCAAGATCAATATATTTATTTAATTTATCTTGATCTGGTAAAGCTTCAATATGATCTGATCTTTTTGGACATGTTTTTTTACATGGCTCAGTACCAACACAAGCTTCTTCTTGACTTGGTACTGCACCAGTACATGATTTAAAATCAGTTTGGACATCTTCACCACCTGGTCGAGCTGCTGGCTTAACACAGTGTACTTTACGGCGACGTATACCCTTTTTATTGTCACATGAATTACATTGACTCCACTTGCTTACTCGCCATCTTATTATTAAAAAAACAAAAAAAAAAGAAAATAATAAAAAAATGAATTTATAACTTAAATATTGAAATAAAAACTTTCAATTGTAGTTTGAATAATAATAAATAAATAAATAGAAATTTCATGTAATTTTCATTTCTTAAACGAGAACAATAGAATTTTTTTAAAGCCATGAAGAAGTAAAGAAAAACACAAGATAAGGATTACAACAAAAAAAAATATATAAAAGTATTGGAATGTCTTACTTGGCTGGACACGGATTCTCATTACATATGCGTGTCTTGGTCTCCGGCTTGGGTATATCTTGACAGAAACTTGGCGAGACAACTCCATTTTGCTGCTCAATGCAGGTGGCCTCGGAGACCATTGTTCCACCTCCGCATTTTACATCACAGGGTGTCCATTCGGTAAATTCCCATGAATACTTTGGAGAATAATTTGAATTATCCATATTCATAACATAATATTGATACTTTATACCAGGATTTGTATAGGGATCAAAAAAAACATACTGAAATAATAAAAATAAAATAATATAAGCTACATGAACATATAATTAATGAAAAGTAAAGAAAACCAGTTGGAACATTGTATTTATTTTTAATTTTCAATATTTATTTATTCATGATAAAAATTGAAAATTAAAAATAAAATTAAATAAATAAGTAGAGAATATATATCTCGAGTATTGATCATGATCGTATTGTGCAAGTCAAATGAATTCAACAGTGAACATTACGATGGTAAATTGTGCTCGAGGGACACACATACATCACATATACACTCATTGAGAATGGTTCAGTTCAATATGCGTATGCAAAACAATAAATTTTATTGCGTCGAGCCCATTGCAAATTATTCGCGCGATCGCACTCGATACAGTTAAACGTACCACGTCAAATAAATACTACATGAGCATGATTATTGATCGAATCTCAACGACACGCTACATTAAAGACGCATAAGTTGCATTAATATGAATGTGTTATTATTATTTCTTTTGTTTATCAATTGTATAAAATATTATTATGAATAATAATTAATTATTATAATAAATTTTAATAAATATTTAATAATTTACCTCAAGTACAATGTTTTCGTTGGTGGGTTCTCTAATGTCGATTTCTTCTCTTGGATCTTGTGGTTTACTGTATATTATCGTTGTTCCAGCACATGGATAATCACTAGGTGCATTTTCATGGCTTTCAATTAATAAAATGAATATATTAATAAATAATTCAATAAACAGAAAAAAAAAAAAAAAAAATTAATAACTTACAAATTTCCATTGAAACAATAAGTACCACTTTTTTCTAATTTAATTGCAAGAGAATTATCTGATGGTTTCAGCTCAGCGGCGAATATATTACGTGCCCCTTTGGGTATTGTCACAATTTTAGTATAACCTTCATGAAAATTGAATAATATGTTATTAATTTGGTTGATAAAATCACCAAAAATAACAATAAAAAATTTATCAATCACCTTCGTGTGGTTTTTCACTGAATTCACCCTTAATTAGCTTGCAATGAGTACCGTCACCGTTGCAGACTCCGCACTTGTCAGGAACTACATCAGAATCAATTACCCAATCACAGCTAACCTTCTAAATTGGTCATTTAAGTTTACATGATTTTTAAAAGAATTTTCACGATATTGCAGATGAATAAATGCTAATGTTAACAAGAACAGAACAACGTATGTATTACCCGATCATAAAGAATAAAAACTTTTCAATTTCAACCATATATAATAACAAGTGCAACTTTATAAATGGAAAATACGTGACATGAGTTAACTTGAAATATTTGATATCATAAATAAAATACAATACGTTTCAATTCATTTTTCTTGTTGACAATTTTGAAGTAGACAAATTATTAATATGTTATTTTAAAAAATAATAATAATGATAATATATTACCCTGCATGCTCCACCAACGCACATGTAATTTGTTCCAGCCTTGCACGGTGTTGAGTCTTTTGCAATTTTTTCCAATTTAACGTAGACATCTTTTTCATTGATACAATATAATGCACATGGATCAAAATCTTTGCGATACATTGGTACCCATGTGTGATGAAGTTTATCCTTAAGAACATTTTCAGAGTTATATTTTGAACACTGAACAGCTCGAAAATTTGGTTTCTTTGGATCACAAGGCTATGAAATGATATAAAATAAAATAAATTTACCTAATTAGATGATAAATTATGAATTTTATTTACCGAAGTATTGCAAATTTCCAAACGTTTTCTTTCACCAATACAAAATCTTCCACCATTTGATGGTGCTGGATTGTTACATTCTCGTTCAGCAAATTTAATACCACCACCACAGGTGACAGAACAAGTTCCAACTTTTCCCCATTGACTCCAACCACCGTTGATTGCTTTTGGACGAGATCCCATTTGAACACATTGCTTTTTTATACACCATTTATTTACACCGCATTTTGTACCTTCTGCTGGTGGTAAAGAAGTCTTACTAACACATGCATCATCACCAGCACCTTCACACCAAAGTGAAGTACAATCAACTTCCTAATAACAAATCCAATTAAAAAATATATATATATATATTATAATGTTTGAGCTCAGCAATATTATACAAAACTTACTTCGGAGCAAGTTTTTTTTCCAGGATAAACAAGATTACATTGAAAATCAGAGTCGTACATTGCCCCAGGTAACATATTAGGATATTTAAATTTTTCTGGTGGATTTCTTGGATCATCATTGAGACATTCACCCAGGCCACTACTACAAATATTCGTAATTTATTTATGTTAATTTATAATGTTGTCAGTTTGAAGAAATAATTAATTCTATTAATTACTCAAGTAAATTCGTTATGAATCCTTTGCTACAAGTTGACCATTGAAATGTATAAATGTTAACCATTGGAGACATTATGTGATAGCTTTCATTTTTATATTGAGGAGTACAACCACTTATGTCAACTTCATCGTGTGAGCAACCCATTCTGTCAAATATAAGCTCAAATGATTTGAAAAAATAAAGAAATATATAACGAATGACAATTATCAAGTTCAAAGAGATTTATATACTTACACGTGACCAACTTCATGAGCAATTACAACACCAAGAATAAGACCATCATCTTCATTTATTGCTGCTGCTTTATTTGGATTACATGCTGTTGCCATAAATGCAAGACCTAATAGATTACAACCTGAATCCTTCGAACATATGTTATGCCTTTGAATAAATAAAAAAAACATTTAATTCAAAAAGTGTTTGAACAAAGTAAATATAATTTCGCTAACCTTGTGACAAGAACACCAATATCAAAATGATTTGGATGATTATGATCAGTAGGATTTATTTTTAATAGCCAACTTGCAAAACTGTCAAGTGTTTTTTCTGCTTCAGGACTAATTGACAAATCCATCTGTGAAAAAAAAAGAAAGAAAATAAACATTAATAATTAATAATCACTGTGATGATGGTGCAAATTCTTCAATGAATCAATTAAAATTACCTCTTTTTCTTCTTTTTCTAAATAAATAATTCTAACAACAACAACGTCAATTTGATTACCAACTGAACTATCATGATAAAAATCAGAGACTACATTCATTATAGTCAATAAATATTTTTCATAATCATTATTTTTATGAAATTCAAGAAATTTTTTATCAGCTACAAGACCAATTTCAATAAATCGATGAATACTGTGTGTACCAGATGATATTTTAACATTATTTTCACGTTTAAATGTTGTTAAATCAGTATTCTCAATCAATCGACGTTCTCTTTCAGCAAGTTGCTCCGCCCATGCTGATTCCCAATTATCTTAACAACAATAAATCATATAAACATCAGATTTCATTCTTTAATAGCCTTATAATATTAACCTCCAGTTCCACATCGATGTTTAAGATCTTCTTTTTCATGTGGTGCTCGACGTTTGTAGACCATATGAATATGCCGACCGTCTCTTCCTGGACTTGATTCACTCATTGGTTCGATAAAGTAACGCCCATCATTTGTATGAATAAATCCAGCCTAAATAATATTTTGAATTACCAAAAATTCCAAAGATACTGAGGTATATATAGATAATTCGTCAACGAAAAAGTCGTCTTTTATTTCAATTTTTATAGGCAGTTTTTACGGCCAAGTTATGATTTATGAGTACAAATAAAATTAATTGAAAATATATTTACCACACCATCACATAGTGATAGAACAGCTTTGGAATTATCATGATCCCTTACAAATCCTCGATAATGACACTGTTGATCAGATACTCGCTTAAATCTCAGTCGTTGATTCAAATCATCACCATCACCCCTCGTTTCAATGACCATTTCCGGTGATATAAAATCGTGATATGGTGTCAGCTCAACATGATGATCAATATTTCCAAATGGCAACACAATATGTAACTTATCAATATCTGGATTTTCAGATCTTTTACGTCTCTCGTTAACTTCAACACGATCATAAAAACTTGATAATAAAAATGTACTAAAACTTCCATCTTTATTAACTATTCTTGGTACCAATAACTCTGGACTTTCTACATCACGTGTATATCTGGAAAAAAATAGATAGAAATTTAAGAAAAAGTAAATTTAATTTTGTTAAATTAATAAATTCTTTATTCTCTTTGTTTTTTTTTTTTTTTTTGTCGCTTTTTGTAAATTAAACTTTTACCATGGATTATAAAAAGTTTTTGCATATAAAAAAAAAATTGTGTTACAGTTTATGAAAAGTTGTGCCTGTCGAAATTGAATTTATCTGTTGTTGAAGTTTAAGTTACTATCTTGTGAAGCAAAAGCTATAGAGGTTATTATCCCGGAGGAAAAATAAGAAAAGAAATAAAAAAAAAAATTAGAACGATGAAAGTATAACGACAAACTTACCTGCCATGATAAACATTATCAGATGATTTTGATGGTTCATCTAGGATATCCGATGAATTGACAATATTAATTATTTCACATAACCCAAATGTTGTTATGAACAATATCGCTGTAAGTTTTTTATCCATGACTGTTTAATGAATGCGTGATTCAATTTTTTTTTGTTCAAGGAAAGAGAGAAAGTTTTATATCGCACATTTTTCAAAGTATACATATAGGAATTGACACAACAGTGGAAGAATTTAAAATAATGAAAAGAAAAAAGAGAAATAAATGATCAGTTGTTTTATAAGTCGCATAGACTTTCATCGCAGGTCTTTGATTGTACGCAGGGTTTTTTTCTTGTCGGAATTTCGTTTATCCCAAATACAAAACTCAAACTAAATCGACAATTTTTTTTCATTCATTTTTAATGATCTAAACATCTAAGCCTGAATTTTTTTCAGCAATTTATCGTGTTAGATGTTTAGTTTTTTCGGTAGTTTTATTACTTATTATTCAGGTAGTTTTAAGTTAAATTTTAAACGAAGAAAACAATTGTTTTTCAATCCTTAATATCTCACAGGAAAATGCAATTTAATGACTGCAGCTTGTGATTCTGAATCTGCATCTCACGATATCATAGATCACGTCGTCGCCTGGTAACCAAGTGGAGAATAAATGCCTGATGGGAGGAACTTGCAGCGGTAAATTTTTGCATATTTTATCATTGTTTTTATTCTTTATTTATTATAAATATTTTTTTTTTTTTTCTTTTCACTCTGCAACAATTTTTTTTCCCATTTTCAAAGCAACCATTATTTTACCATGGTAGTTTTTATTTTTTTTTTTGTATTCCTTTCAATAATTCATAACACATAAAAATAAATATATTTATGTATAACAATTTGAGATGTAAATTATAACCGAGAAATATTTTCATGTTACAATAAAAATTAAATAAAACAAAAGTATTCTATGCTAGTTAGGAAATTTAGAATGAAATATATTCTAATAGAACCGGAATGATTAGATTTTTATTATTTAAAATAAAAATATTTAAATGATAATAATAATATTTAGTTGATAGTAAATTCAAGATTTTATTTGATAAATAAATATAAACATGATCTAAAATGTCATGAGGGTAAACCGCATTATATACACAAACATACTCTCTGAAATATACATATTTGCATCGTGTAATTTTTTACCGTTATTTACACGCTCGTAAATTGTGGATTTTGTTGGTGAAAATAAAAAAAGTTTCAGTCTGCAAGCAGGGGGAAAAGGAAAACAAAAAAAGAAATATTAAATATTTTTTAAATGAAAAAGTAAAGAACAATTTTTTAAAAATTTTTTAACGAATAATAAATATGTGCAGTGTAGAGTCGATATCATTGAAATCTTGGGGAATCAATTTTCCTGTCAGTCATATTAATATAAAATTGAACCTCGGGCTATTTTACGATACAAAATATATTGCTCCTCCATATCCAGCAATCATATGGCAAATTACAAACTTTACTGCGACTAAATTTCCATTTTGTCGCCAACTTTTTTTCTAAATCTCATTGTAAAAAAAATATTTTATCAAATGCATTAGATAAATTCTATTTTCTTTTTTTTTTTGCTTTTCTTTATCTAAACTTTTTCATTCTACTTTATTTTATCTTTATTTTTTTTGTTTGTTTTCATACAAAATGCACTAAGCAAAATTCTTAAGATAAGCTTTCTATACCTGAGTTGATATATTATTTTTGAAAATTGCGGAAAATTCACTTGTCATCAGTCCATCAAATATAGCGTCTACACTTGACCCCGAGACACCGAGGTATGACAATTCGTCAAGGTCGGAGAGAATAAAGATAAAATAAAACATTACTATAATGAACGAGACTGAGAAAATTGTATAGGTATTTTGAAAATAAAATACCTTCTCATTTCTTTTCAAAAGTATTAAATGGATTCATCTTAAAAACTGCTCAACTCCAAATCAAAAAAAGACTTGACTCTTGGTATTGTTAATTTGTTTGGATTATTATGTTAAATAAATTTTCTATTATAATGACTTTTAGTAAATTGAAAAAAAATATAAAATAAATGTAAATTAGAAAATAAACAAAAATATTTATTTAATGACCAAGTCGAGACACTTCATAATATGTGGCGCCAAGATTTTATCAGTTCTTTTTTTTTGTTTTTTTTTATTTTTTGGATTTTTTTTTTTTCATTTATTTATTTATTTTATTTTCTTTTCTCCATGGTACTCAAAATTTCTCCATGGCGACTTTAAGCCTAGCGCAATTATTATAGGTTTAATATTTTATCTTTTTACTTATTCTCAAGAGAAGATTTTTAGTTGTTAACATCAAGATTTTGCGTATCAAGGCGCCAGTTACGACTAGACAGATATCCAAAATAAGTGACTAGACGCCTGTTGAGTAAAAAAAAATAATCAAAACTGATAACCAGAATGTTGTATGGACTGCACAAGTGTATACATATAAAAGCATAAGTAAATACAAGTGCATGCTTAGTTTAAATATGAAAACAAAAAGAAAATAGCTAATATATCCGAAGACACCAGAAAAAAGTAAACCCAAATAAATTGCACTTTAATGGCACAATAGAATTTCATACGAGACACACAAATATGTTTATATAATAACGTAACTTTTATGTAATATTTATACACGAATGCATGCTCAAACATATAATCGACAATTCACAAAGCAATATATTCCGTTTAAAATATTATATAAAGTTAATTTATGAAAAATAAAAAATCTTGCAGATGAAAATAATAAAATAAATAAAATGTTTGCAAGCTCAGTTGATTGTACATGGCGTCTCGATTTTATGATAATTGCGTTGGCTCGTAAAACTGTTGAATTCATGAACTCTTCAGGCGCCACTGTGTTGACGCCTCTCATATTTTTTTTTTTTGTTTTTAATTTTATATTTAACTTTAGGTTTTCTATTTATTTATTATAATTTTTTAGTTGCTGACCAAAATGTAAATTTTGATGGGACAGAATAAAAAAGGAAAAAGTCAAATAAAGGAATAGCTTTTTTGGATTTTTTTTGTTTGTAAATGTAATCAGCACCTGGTAGCTGATATACCACTTGAGTGCTTCCTACGAACAGGTCCGCGTGGGTCGGTGTAAATTTTAGAACGTGCCATATATAAAATTCTTGAAAATAAAAAAGCAAATTTTTAATCCATAAATACTGGTGAAATAAGAAAATTTGGCGACACAAAGTCGAGAGTGATCCACACTCGTATAAAATTTTCAAAATAGAAAAAATGATGAGGTAATATTTGAACGATTATTGTAATAATTGTGGGCGAAATTTTGATGACAAATACTTCTTTTGCATTTATTTTTAAATATTATAAACACATGAAAAATAAATTTTCTAAAAGCAAATTATATAAAAAAAAAAAGAATTAAAAGATAAAGAAAATTTTTTTACGTAAAAATAAAAGAATTGTGTCATTTTATTCCCATCAATCAGTATAGTTGATTGCATTTGATGAAATATTGCAAAGTCATGATATAACAAATTTTCAATTTAAAAATACAAGATGATTTTCAAAATTGAAAAAAAAAAAATTTCTAAATGATAAATCTTAATAAAATTGGGTCAATGATCTTGGCAATAATATTTACATTCAAATCCTGTATTATTTTGAAAATAATCATATCATTTATCATAGAAAAAAAGAAAAGTAAAAAGAAAATTTTTTCATATTCATGAATTTAAATTGTTTCATTTAATCGATCAAAGTGGATTATAAAAATAATATGTATATGTTGGTACTCGTCCAACGACTTATGGTCAGCATAAAAAATATATACAGCTAAAGAATAAAACTGTACAGAAAAGTCGTTTACGTGGGACGACAAAGTCCGATTTTGGTGTTACTTCACAAATCAGCACAGAATATATTGCAAATTTATTTTCAAAAAAAAATTTGAAATTCCTTATTTTTTGTAAATACTTAATCCAATTATTTATAAATACTAAAAAATTATATAATCCAATTACAATTTCATAAATTCAAAATACAAATTCTTTTTGTTTCAAATATTTTTATCAAAATATTTAAATGAAATAATTTATTTGAAATAGCTGAGCATAGAGAAAAGCAAGAAAAGACACATCTAAAACTTTGACAAAACGAAAATGACTTTGCAAAAATTGAACAATCTAAATAGATAAAATTTTTCGATAATTTGTCGCCGTTATTGTTTTGAAATACGTTAAATCATCCGTGACAGACAAGAGTCAGTCAGTCGGGCAACTGGCCGGACGGCTTAACTTTTGTGCGGGCGTGAACCAAGGATAGACATGGCCCATGAAGATTGAAGATTAAAGGAGACAAAAAAAATAAATAAATAAATAAATAATATAATATAAAAAGAAGAGACATTGAAAGATATGATTCAAAGAGAAGAGAGAACTAAGAAGAGGTAGAACGACATACAGAATAGTATGGATATTGTATATACGACAGAAATGAACGGAGGAAGAGAGGCGGACCACAAACGGCCACTAGTGTTGTGACGGCTATCGTACCCATGACTTCGAAATCTCCTGCCACACGGCTACTAAAAATCATTTGCAATCGACAAAGTGAAGTGAAACAAGCGGTATCTTCTGTGCATTCGTTGGATGCATATAGCACACGCGCGCGCGCTCTCTCTTTATCCGGACCAATATAATAAATTTTTGAAAAAAAAATCATAAAAATAAAAGTGATTTATATAATTTTTCTTGTAAATTTATTATAATGTTTATTCATGTGTTAAAAATTTGATTATTGACATTTTCAAGTGTTTTCTATATCCTGGTGATTTTCGAAATAAAAAAAAATTTATATTTATTTATTTATCGAGTGTTTGTTCATATGAATTTGTGATTTATCATAGAAACAAGTGTTTTTTTTCTGTTTTTTATGCTGAAAAAAATATTGCTCCGATTTGGTATGTTTTTTAATGCAACTGATTGTATTATTTGTTGATTTAAAAATTAGCTTATTTATATATTATTTTTTTGTACTATGAAATTGTGAGTGATAGAATGGCATATTCAACTTTTGTATAGACGTATTAGTGATTAATTTGAAGGCATAAATAAACCATATTTTGTACGCGCAATTTATCAAATCCCGACGATGACGAACAATGAGGGCGCGTGTGAGATGGCGCCTTGTATTGCATGCCAAAGTATCATCAAGAAATTTATACTCCGAGACGGTCAACATTTCACTTTATAACAACAACAAAAATTTTACATCATCACCTCACTTAAAACATACTATATATATTAGCTGTTGTTGTTTTTTAAATTTTATTATTTAACATGGCTTTTATTATTTTTATTATTGTCATAAAACATAAAATCTTGTACAAAGAGATAAAATTAAACTGAACTTGTTAATAAAAAAATTTTTTAAAAATTCATCCCGAACAATTTTACAGCCTTTTCTTGTGCTCGTAAATCCCATGCATCTTGTTTTCAAGATAACACGCAAAAATTAAAGAAAAAAAACCCCAAAACTTTTGTATATAAATATTAAAAAAGATAATATTTTTTAAATAAATAAAAATTTAAAAAATTGGCTTTAATTATCACGTTAACATTAACGCCTGATTTAGTTTACGTCATGATGTTTTTATGGTGTGTAAATATTTTTCACACTCTGATGCAATTAGTCTTCTCGTGTTTTAAAGCATCCAGGCGTTTCAAATATAATGACTGACGATCTTATAAGTGTCTTGTATGGATTCTTGGCTCAAACCAACGGCTGTTAAATTTTTTACTCTCATTTTTTTACTGTTGTTTGTTTTTATATATAATTTTTTGTTTCATCACAAACACGTTTCTTTCTGCAAGTAAATTTTTTTTTCTTTTTCAACTGCATAGTTTTTGAAAAAATTATACTTGTTAATTTTTTTTATTAATTGATTAATCATTTGGAGTAAAAATTATGTGGATATAATACGATTTTTTTTGTTCGAAGCCTGTGAAGATATCGCGTTAAAAAATTGATGAGATTTCAATGAGAAAATAATTTTGTGCCGGTTTATACGGAAGCATTAATGAATCGCGTGGGTATAGTGATATCATGGTTCCACCTTTCACGCAATAAAAATGAGAATATTGAATTGATATCTGTTTATTGAGAGCCGCGTTGAGTGGTTCTGAGGCGTGCACACGAAGTTTCAGTATACGCCTGCCAACTGTCACTGATAAGACACTTGAATATATCAAAAGACAAGCAAATGTATTTGTATACATTCACATGTCCATTAAAATTTTTATTTTTCTGCACAACTGTACATTATATTTTTCATTTCCTAATCATTTTTTCGACATACATTACGTCTTATACTCTTATTTTACAACAAAAATTATAACACGTGATTATATAGTTTCATTAGAGCTACATGTCATTGGTCCAGTCAGGAAGGTGAGCAGTAAATTACAGTTGAATAATCAACAGTATAAATATCTATCATGTCATGAATGTGTTTCGAAAAAATTTGTTCATTTAAAGCAACTTGTCAGGCTCAAAATTATTATCGTAACGAAGGGGTTAATAAAATAAAAGGGAGAATAAATAAAATGTGATTACCGTAACTAAAATGTATCCTGAGATTGTTGAGCCGTGACAATCTTGGCAAATGGTTGCTGTCCAACATTCAGACTGCCCTATCTCACCCACCCAGCTACGAATAATTTGTTTATACTTTGACTGCTCGACTGTCTCTGCATTAACAACTGGGACAAATTTAAATTAAACATTACTTTATATATATCTGACGTAATTAATATTCGTTTTTTTAATTGTTTTACAGGTGGAGAACAACAATGAGGCAAACACCGTGAACTTAAACTCTTTCCAATTTTTTTTTTTCCACCATTATGGAGAACAAGATGCATTGGTCCGTCGTGCTTTCAGCTGTAATGTTGGTGACACTAGCTACCAGTATTAATGCACAATCAAAAAATTGGATAAGAGGTATAAATATACTGTCTAATTGTCTTTTGATACAACTTGAAATAGTCTAATTATTCTATTTTTATTGCGAATAGCATTCAATTAGCCTAGGCTTGTCATATTGCCTCTGTTATTCTCAAAAATCTCATCTGTAAAATACTGTTATATTCAATTTTTTTTCATTCACAATGGGCAGGATAATTATTAAAATTTTTTTAAAGACAAAAAAAGTTAAATAACCCCTTGTATTGTTAACATAATTATGTGGGCGTTGTTCAAGGCAATTTAACTCGATTTAATTTGGGATATTTATTTTATGAGAAGCAATATTGTAATCCCTTTTTTTTTGTTTTTCTTTTTTTTCATAATTGCTTTCAGTCTTTGCGAAGAAATTAATTTCTTATATAAATTTTTCTCCGATTGTTTTGTTTTATTTTTCATTTAGTTTTGCCTTAATGTTCGGTGTGATTTAACTATCGAGGGAATAAGAAAAGGAATATATATATAAATAAAATAAATGAGAAGTAGAATCCCATTCATGGAGGATCCCATTGAATAACGCTGTCGGCCGTATCGTGAATAAACTTTAAATGCGTGGGTTAAACGCAATAAATAATGCATATACGTTTATATACTTACGCCCGCGCACCTGCGGCATCAAAACCAACGAAAATCGCGTAGGCTATATACCTGTCAATGAATCCAATGTTCAATATTTAAGAGATCTCTTCTATAGATTAAAATTATATTTTTGAATTTTCAAAATATTATAATTTACACAGGAGCAACTGTATTCTCAATTGACAATCGTAGTTTTCCATTTCATATTTATTGTTTTAGAGAAAATAGTAAAGACAATAGCTAAAATATATTTTATCTATGATATTCAAATCGATTGACCACCCAGATCAATAAATTCACGCGTTACCTAACCAACATTTGAGCTTATATATTACGCATCTTCGTTTTGTCTTAAAATTCCATGTAGACATTAACTTTACGCAAAAATTTGAATGTTTTTTAATTAGAAAATCTATTAGAATTCTAAACAAATTAATAGAATAAAAATATGTTCATTTCGATCGATTGGCTGACGTGTTTTATATGCACCTCCTTCTTTTGTCTTGGAACACACCTCTCTCAGTGTGAGCTGTCGGCATATCAGTCGCCAAGCATAAACAATGACAAAGTTGTTGTCTGGATCGGTGTGTAAATTAAAGTAAAAACCACATTGTTATATCGACAAAGAATTGTTGAATACGCATATAATATTTAGAGCCAGGGTGTATCTAAGTTTGCAGTTATGCATAAATATATTTCGGCGATTCCCTTCTTTGGAAATTGACGAAATTCCAATCGGATTATTCAACCAGAACCCTTCTCAAAAAATATAATGCTGATTTAGTTTTATACTTTTATCATTCACTATTTTACTGCGCTTTTTTTTTTATATCCATTTTATTAGTTTATTTCGTTTTTTTTTTTTTTATTAATATATTTTTTTTTGGGGCATTGCCGAAAGAAGATCGCCAGCGGGGCGGAACGAATGTTTTCACGCGGAGCATATTTGGCATAAATGTTTTAAATTTTTTATTTTTTTTTTATCTTCTCTTACTTTTGCAGTGTCGGAATGACGAGAAATTCAAAAGACGACCTCGTCGGCGTCTTTCTAATCCTTAGTCAATTCAAGCCATGGCGCCGGATACCAACATTTGCAAAATAAAAAAAAAAGTCATATAATAAATTTTTTTTTTGTTACCTTTGTTAATCTTATTTATAAAATGTTGATCATCAAGATTTTTTTCATGTGGGTGAAAGAGGTGGTGTGCAAACTGTATCTCACGGGGAAATCACTTGATCGTCTTTTTCGCGTGGGCCTTATACCTCGGCCGTTTCATTATTTGGTTGAACGAACCCACGCGGTAAAAATCTTTCGTGCTCATATTCCTTTTCACTATATTTTTTTAACTTTAATTTTAGATTATTATTTTACATTTGTTTTGTTTATGTTTAACATTTTTTTCATTACATTATTTTACGTAACGCCCACGTAAATCGGTCCATCAGTCAGACTTAGGTGCAGGTAATGCAATAGAAGACACTCCCGCAATAAGTAGAAAATAATAGCGGATGTGATTGACAATAAAACCACAAAATATAAAAATTTTCAACCTCAACACAATATATCTATTAAAAATTGAATAAAAAAAATATATTTAATTTAATTTTTTTTCTTCTATGAATTATTTTACGTGTACTTATGCCCTCGTTAAGGCTAAAACGATTTTTTTCATTATTTTTTTTTAACAAATAAAAATCTACATAACCTTTATGATATCCACGCTGAAAAGCTTTACAAATATTATCTTTTTTTTTTTTCTCTGAAATCCCAGACTTAGCAATTTATATTTTTAAAAATTTAAATAATTTACTGCTGGAGAGCTTTTTTTCAATATAATAAAATAAAAAATGAAAATTTCTTTTAGAAGAGATTTGTTATACCTGCTGTACAATTCTCATTCTCTTTCCGTGTCGGATTGAATTTATTCGGACTGAAATTTTGTTCTCAAGGGTGTGGGAAGTATTTATGTATATTTTACTGGTACAAATGTGTATGTGTGGCCGAGGTAAAAATAATAATGTGGAGAAAATTTCACGACAAGGCGTAGAATTTGTATTGCATTTTATTTTCATTCATACTTGTACTATGGGCATTCATTCATTCATTTCTCCATTGACATTGAATATATTTGTATTGTAAATTTATGCGGCAGGCGCCACAACGAGATGATCTTTAAACAAACGCACTTTTTTGCCTGACTCCGTACAACGAATTGTATATATGTATATTCAAATGAAATCACCAGTCTCGGCGCCAGTTTTAAAACAACTTCACCCCTTCGAAGGTCCGCGATTTCAATCTTAGGTGTTTTTAGTTTTTGCCTTCGAAGACCGTTGAATATTTTATTCCACTTTTATTTGATTTTTTTTTTTTTTTATCATTATTATCTTTCATTTTTATCAGCAAGTTAAAAATAAGAATTTAAATTTATAAAAATATTTATTATAATATAGGCATACTGAATAAAATAATTTTTTTTCTTTTCTTTTTTTTTTCTTTCCAAATTCTATTGTGGTGTCATGTTATAATTTATTTTTGATATGTGAAGTTTAAAATGCATGTTTATTATTTGTATAGAAAAAGAAAACTTGTTAAAAATTATTTATATCAGTAGATGGAAATAAAAAATAGTGTGATTATGAAATATAAGGTGTATAAAAAATCAAAGACGAGCAGCCGGCGCACGTTTTCTACCCACATTTCGCAGACGATATATAATCGTCTCACGTCCCACTCATGCTGGGGCGGATTAACCGATATGTCGACGATTAAAATGAATATAAAAAATATCAGTATACATATATATTCATAATAAATAAATAAATAAATATATAAATATTAATAAATAAAATAAAAAAGAAGCCGCGATCGCACACTCACCGCAGTTGCTTTAATTATCAATGTTCCTCTCGCGCTGTTAAGATTTTATCTCAGTGGGTAACATTATTTATTTTAGCCAAATCCAATAAACTCACTAATAAATAATCCATTTAAAAATTAAATAACATAAAATTATAAAAATGTAAATTAAATCTGCGCTCTTAATATTTTTCAACGAATTTCTCTCTAAACGAGACATATTATGCGCGTTAACGAGAATTCTCTCGGTGCAATGAACAAATTTCTTTATAATAAACCATTACATGTATAAAAAAAAAAAAAAATAATTAATAATTTTGATAATAAAAATTTTTTACTATTAGAATTATTCATTTTTTATTTATTTGTTTATTAATAAATATACGGCGAAGCAGTTGGATTAATTGATCCCGCCTACGATTATCGTCAAAAGTAAGTCATCGAAAGGACTATTAGTGGGTAGTAAATGTTTTCAAAAATATAAACGCGCAATTTCTAAATGGTGTCATATTATTATATCATTGCAAATATCCACATAATATATATTTATTATACGAAAGTGCAGCAAAACAAGCGTATTAATATATAAAATAATAATGAAGTTGCAAAATTAACTGTGATAAAATATAAGCTTTGCATGCATGTTGGTCCATTAAATATTCCATTTATACATGTACAAAGGGAATATGTTGAGAATGAAAAATAATAAAATGTCCTTAAAGCCACTATAATATACATACTGAAGGATACAGCGCGGTTATGATGATGTGGTTTCCGTTGCAAGGAAATATGAGAATGGGAACACTGTAAGGAGAAGAGTTAGAGATATTACATTTAAACGAGCCGAGAAGATGAAGAGGAAGGACAAAGATTTTGTGTTGTGGTGATTTATGATACGGTTAACAGTGTCAAGATGTCCCTGAATCGCGCTCGAGTTTCTCGGAACGTTCAAAACTTTGCGGGAAGCCGCTAACATAACGCCGCCGCGTGCGAAAAACGGACACGATGCTTTAATCTTCTTAGTAAACAGGTTAACATTCTACCCTTTTTTTATATTATAATATTTTTTATTTTATTAATTTTTTCTTTTACTGTACATCCGGCTGTGCGGAAAAATAATAGTGTCAAGAAAATAAGAGAATTTTTTTTATTTATTTTGAGTTGAAATAAAATTACGTCTAATAGAGTTTCAATAGTCTCGAGAGTTACAAATCAAACTTGTCTAATTTGGTGTTAAATTCAAAGCATCTGGGTTATACTCAAGGGGCAATCATAAAACGAGATGTACGTGACTCTTGTGTACATGTATCTAATAAACTATACAGAGCCAGCCACTGTCTTGAAAATAGTGCACAATCTGTATGCATTTGATGTCTTGCACAATGTAAAAAAAATAAAATGAATAATACAACAATATCTATCAATACGTTACATCTATCTGGTATATTTTATAGAAAAAAAATACAAGAAAATTTTTAATCGTAACAGGAGAATAACATCGATGTCTTTTGAGTCATCTTTCAACGTCCAATTAATTTATCGAATATAAATTAATTGAGTAAAAAAAATCTTTTAAATAAATAAAAACTTTAACATCTTATCTTATAAAAATTCCAATGATTTGATCAGTTTATTCGTGTCATTTTGTAGTTTTTGTGCATGTCATTTTTATTTAATTTTATCATACCAAATTCTCGCATGTTTTCGGTGAAAACGATTTATAAAAAAAAACTTTTATGCTAATGAATGATAAATTGTCAAACAAAAAAAAAGGAAAAAGTCCTTATTTTCATTTGATTTTTTTAAAAATAATAATTTTTTTTTATCATGTTTTGATTTTGAAAAAGGTTTATTTTATTTTTGTTATATATTTTTATTTCTCCGCATGTCTTGGTCGCAAAATTAAATGTCTCAGATGGGTCTTTGGCTACTTAGTGAGTCACAAACGTTTAAACTGGTTTTTAATTTTTAGCTGATAAAAAATCACATCGCATTTAGCGTTTTTGAATAGTAAGCCTATCATAGAGTAGCTTAACTTTTTTTTTTTTTTACTCAATTTGTTTTCATCGCCAAATAAGCGACTTTGATACTGCTTCATTATTCACGAACCGATGCTAATTTTAACGAGATATTTTTATTTATTATTTATTTACACTGGTCAATATAGCCATCAAACATAATCGTAATCCAATGTCAATGAAAAATTTAATATACGAGTTAAAAGTGTTAAAAAATTTATCACAACTTAAATATAGCCTTAAAAATATATCCTTATAATTTTTTTGTTCCAAATTAAATTAAAATTTCGATTACGATGAATGTTGTGATAAATATTTTAATATTTTTTAAATATACTAAATGGAATGCAATATTTCCGACAAACTATAGTGACCTGATATACTTTCAATTAATTTTATATGTTATTTTTTAATGTTATGCTAAAATGCAAAGTACATAAAATTTAAAATAAATGTGCAGCATGAGTCTGTAATTACGCAGGTGTGCAACAATTACCCGAGGCCTGTCGACAACAAACTCAACTAATCGTCATTCTCCTCTCTCTATAATTCCCTTTACCATTTTTTTTTTTTTATTTTTTAATTTACTTACAATATAACACGGCAACGTATAGGCAATGATATCGTTTATCATATACCCGACAATTATCCTTGGCAATTATATTCTAAAACGCCCATCGTCAATATAAATTTGCGGCAAAACAATTTTAAACAAAATATAGAAAAATTACATTTATAAAAAAAATAATATTTATTTGTTTATAAATTTTATTATTATTTATTCATTTATTGATATTGTAATTTGTCATTTCATTTAAATTTTATTACTTTATATATTATTTTAAATTATTGATGTTTTTTATATGACAAACAGATGATCTAACATGAATAATAAATATAAATTAAAATTAATGAATATTATTATAGTATTTTTCATTTTAAATACATACAAATAGGAAACAAATAATACGCAGTTTAAAATTACGACTTTTTATTGTTACAAACACAACACCGTCAAAGTGTCATATTAATTTTTTTATAAAATGTAATTTTTTTATTTTTCATAATTAATTTGTTGTTAATTAAATTTATTCAATTTAAATGAAAATACCGTAGTCAGCCACATCAGTAGCAAATCGACATAATTATTGATGCAAATAATAATCAAACGATAAATTTAAAAAACTCATATTTCAAAAGGAAGATGTGATTATCAATAATTCCTTTTACTTGAATTAATTAATTAATTTTGTTTAATTTATATATAAATAATAGCCGTTCATTGTTATTATAAATTTTAATGAAAATAAAAATTTTTAAATAACCGATGAGACAGCTACTACACGGAAATATATGTGATGATCATTAATGAGTGGTATTTTTTTTTTCTGCGCATTTATTTAGTATTAATTTATACTTTTCAACACATACCTTTCACGGTTATATTATAGCTGATCGTCAATGATTGCATGCCCCAAGATGACTCGATCGCACACGATCAAAGATCGATATCACGTTGTGACATCGACAAGAATCATGCTTTTTCCTACCGTACACAGATACCGAAGATATTTCTCAAGTTTTTGTGTAAAAAATAAAACCTTGCTAGACCACTGTGTTCAGGCTCATCCTGAAACAAAAAAAAAATGAATAAATAATTAGATAATGTTGCTTGTATGTTTGTATTTATTTTCAGCGAAATATTCCAATTTACAATTAGAAAAAAAACCCAAATGATCAATTCTCATGCGGTAGACAATGCAATCGATAAATTGGAATTCTTGATTTCAATTATATTTAGTTCAATTGCCATAACTCAAATATTTATACAAAGCCTTATGACGATAAAGCTCATTGGTAAATGTAGACTGAAACAAATACATTTGACCTCTTTTCAATATATATATTAAATTTATGATATCAAAGCTTGAAATTTCGAGGAAAAATCTATTAATAATATCATATAGATGACATATTTGACAAACGATCTAAAAGTATCAGCTACTTTCCACCTCATTCGTCATAGTCATCATAAGGCGTATAATAAAGTCACAAATGTCTTGGACAAAACCAATTTCTTAAAATTTTCTTATATAAATATTAAGGTGGGATAATTGAAATAAAAAAAAAATAAAAAAGTGTTGAATAATAAGAAAAAAAAAAGTATAAATTAAAAGTAAATTATCTTGGACGATTAAACTTTTTGGTTAGACATTTCCTTACCAAGTTTTTTTTTTTTTTTTTTTAAATACCCACTGTTTCAGCACCTTTTTAAGATTCATTTCCCAGGGATAGATGGTTTTCTTCTACCTAGTTTCTCTTAGCTGTTGGGTCATGTGGGCAAGGATTAGTCGGTTCCTTTCCTCGTGAAATATGTCCTGGTCTCTTGAAAGCCCCAACCGACTTATTATCATCTAACGTATATCGAATTTCATGGAGCCATGAGCATATAACACTTTAAAATTAATGCTCATTGTACAAGACATTAGATCTCCTTTTAAATCATGCTTATTATTATACATAGTAATATATTAGGACTTGATAAATCATAGCGTGAAACGATATAATCATTAATATTTTATTCATTTAATTTTTTAACTCGCCTTTGGCCAAATGTCTTGCGTAACGATATACATAATGAAATATTTTATTTTTGTCTTGAAAGTTGATATTTTTCCTCACAGCTTGACTTGGATAAATTACATTTGACTCATTTAAAAGGTTAATTCTCACGTATTTAATAATAAAATATATTTGATTTTTATTTAATTTTATTGTGGGTTTTTTAAGAGAACAAAAAAATTATTTTCTTCTTTTTTTTTAGGTACTTATAGCCGTGATAAACGCACGACGGACGATCATGAAATTGTTGTACCAAAAAAAGTAACAAATAATGGTATTCACATAAGCAATGAATTAAATCATCATCATGATAATAATGATGATATTAAATTACATTATCAATTGACAATATCTGGTTTACAATATCATCTTGAATTGACACCATCAACTAATTTTTTATCACCTGGAATGTTGATAGAACGACGTAAACGTAATCTTCACACACGAAATTCAGGACGAGATCATTATTCAAGTAAATGTCATTATCGTGGATTTATTCGGGGTCATGTGAATTCTATTGTTGCATTGTCAGCTTGTAATGGCTTGGTGAGTTATTATAATTTGTCATTTAAAAATTCCAAATAAAATATCACAAATTAATTTTAAATATTTTAATTATTATTTACACTTATTTTATATAACAATTCTTTTTTTTTTTTTTTTCCTTCATTATTTAAATCTTGTTTAAATATATAGACACTATTAAAATTTGAAAAAAAAAGAGAAATTTAAAAAGAAAAAAAAAACAATTTAACATCACTTGGAATGCAATTATCTCGGTTTAAAATATTCTTGTCCATTTTATTCACAAATGTCATCACTGTCTTCGTACTTGAAATTGTTGGAAGCTTTAACCTTTCAAGTCTTATGTATATATAAGATGGCAATGTGTCTTCCGATATCTCTTGGATATATTACAACTAAAGATAACTCTTGCTATGAGAAATTCAACATGCATCATGACACTCTCACTATTTAATTTTATTTGTTTTTAAATTTCTCCCGGGTATATTCTTTAATTATTTCCAATTAAAATATCATTAACAAGAGAGAACGTTCATTTCTTAGTTAATGGAAATGATAAAAGAAAAATAAAAAGAAACATTTTTTTCTATTTTCATAATTTATCACGTCAATAGAGGGATTATCTAGAGCTTTCTATCTGTTTAATAGTTTATTTAATATCTTTATTACGTTTGTTATTGAATTTTATCAGCTTAGAATTGTCAATTTAGTTTATCAGGATTTATTACTGTGTTGTTGTTATTATCATTTTCATTTTCCCTCAGTTATATTATTTTTTCGTCGTGAGGGTTGGTCAACGTCAAACTTATGTTTGTTTATTTTATTGAGACACTAATCAATTACACCGTGTAGGGTCAGCATATTCGATGAAATTATTAAATAAAAATATATAGAATCAGAGATAAACATCGATAATTGAAAAAATATTATGCGTCAGCACAATTTGCTATAGGAGCTTCTAGATAATGATTTAATTTGCCACAAGCTGACAGATTTATGACGGCACACCCAACTTGTAATACTGAATTTAACTCAATGTGAAGTGAACGTAATATATAGATTTGCACTACCTACGTGTCTGTCTGTATTTTTGCCCACTTTTATAGTCACACAATAACCAACATGTCAGCAAATCACTATTTAAACTCGCATCTTTGTGTATATATTTTCTTCATTTTATATATTATTTTGATTATTTTAATTTACTTTCAAAGACTGTATTACAAACGTGTCCGGGTCTCACGCAATAAAGTCGACATAATAATTGCTCAATTTCCTGCAAATATCAAACTAACTTATTTACCTGAATAATTCCTTGAATAATTTTTTGTTTTTTCTTTGTTTTTCAATTGTAAAATTCAAAATTTTTAATCACATAAATTATAAATTAAATTATCAAATAATATTTGGATAAAAACACTGCAAAATGCACTGCAATATCATTAATATTTGACCAAAACTTTATTATCAGATTTTGGTATTTATAAAGCCAACAAAATACTCGCCATGCAATGAATCTCATCGCGTGACTCTTCTTAACAAACACACTGTATATGTAAACGATAAGGTCTTAGACACAATTCGTCACGATTACAAACCCGGCTATAAAAATATATACAATATAAAAATACAAAATTAATATGAATGCTTGCCAATTAATATATGAACAACTTTTTCACAAAAAAAAAAAGTAAATTTACAACTTGAAATCAATAAATGCCTTGACGATTATTTAATGCGTAGATAAATTTGATACGTGAAAATATTATAACTCTTTATGTCGTAAGAAAATGTTTGTAATTTTTTGACTTATCGATCATGATTTTTACGATCAAGTATTCTATTCAATGAGCAACACAATGAATCTAGTTTGAGGACAAATTTACGACTTGAGTAGAGCAATTTATGTCATTTATTATGACTTTATAAATCAACAGAGACAAAGTAATGATTTATTTATTTTATTTATATGTTTACTTTTTTTTTTTTATACATTTAAATATTTTTATTAAAGACATAATGTCATAATACAATTGAAATGTTGTCACTTTATGACATAAACCACTCGACACAAGTAAATATGCATTAATACAAGGCATGCATGTAATCAAATACAAGAGATGTAATGAAAATGACTGTAAATTGGTTATGGGGTTCGGTTATATATGTTCAATATTAAGAAGCTGAAAATATTTACTTGACGAACATAAAAATAAAATATGCTGTCTGGTATGCGCGATATAATCACAAACAACATAAACGCATAATTATATTGTCTGTCTTTCGATCAAACTTTTTTTTTCTCCTTATTATTTATTCATTTTTTATATTTTAATATTTTCCAGCATTCTTTATATACTTTTTTAAAAATTTTACATTATTTTTTTCCTCATTCTTTGTGGAATAAGATCATAAGATCGATTCACAGATTCAGATATATCCGGTATGATCTCATGTACACCACGCAATTAACTATTTAAAAATTTATATAATAAACTTTTTTGTCTTAATCAATTTGATCAATCTTAATGCTCATTTCTTTGTACTTTCTCGTGCAAATAATATGTATTTGTGGAAAATTAATGCATCAATGAAGAGGTGCATCTGCATATAGCCGCAGCTATGGGGTCACTATTCTAATGACAGCATAAATCACTACCGTTTCTTGTTCTCTCTCACCCTACTATCACCACCGCCCTATTCCAATGCCTGCAGCAGGAAACATTTATCATCATCGAGATACCAACTCACCTTCGCTCAACACTAAAAAAAAATTTTTTTTAATGCCCGAGGATCCACGAAAAAATCAAAACACGCACGTTGTGCTGATCACGCAAACACACATCACCGTGAATGATCGTTAATCCTTTTTCTGGATGTTGGTTATTTTATTTTTTAAAAATTTATTTTTATCAATTTAATATTATTATTCTTCTTCGTCTATTTTTTTTATCAAATCATTTAATACTTTGTTATTTTTATTAATATAAAAATAGTGATAAATGATAATTCAATTTTCAGTTGAACAAATAAATAATATTTCAACTGATCACTGATGTCGTTCAAATTATAATATGCGGGTCAATGATTTTATAGTCAAAGAACAATATTATTTTGTTTGTTTTACTTGTTGG